>JAVJIX010000089.1:135000-297500 GCA_036785185.1 Paratrypauchen microcephalus | reverse complement strand
ATTGACTCTGCAGAAAGTTGGCGACCTCTGCGCACTATGCTCTGCTGGTCCCACTTTGTCAGTTTACCTACCACTTCATGGCGGTGTTGCTTTCGTTCCCAAAAGCTTCCACTTTGTTATAATACCACTGACAGTTGATTGTGGAATATTTAGGAGTGAGGAAATTTCACGACTGGACTTGTTGCACAGGTGGCATCCTATCACAGCACCACTCTGGAATTCACTGACCCATTCTTTCACAAATGTTTGCATACACAGTCTACAGTCCTAGGTGCTTTTTATACACCTGTGGCCATGGAAATGATTGGAAGAATAAATACTTTTGGCAATATAGTGTATGTCCTTTCATGTTTTATTAAAGGTCCCATGGCATGAAATTTTCACTTTCTGAGGTTTTGAACGTTAATGTGAGCTCCCCTACCCTGTTTAGCCCCCCCCCCCATGGTTAAAAGTTGCGAAATGTCTAAACTGAGCATTTGCGATCCTTTTCTGCGTTACAAAAAATCAGAGCTCAAACGGGCGAGTTTGAACAAGGCACCTTATTGACGTCAGATCGAAAAAAGAAATGCAAATGCAGTTCCACCCCCGTCTGTCTGTACTCAGCGTCTCTGTAAATCACGCCCAGAGAGTTTGGACTGCGAATGCGCTAGGCAATGCGAAATGCGTTTTTTTATTTGCCTGGAGGAACGTCCTTTATCTGAGCCTCTGGACCTTTGAACAGCAGTGGTTTAATTTTATTTTCTGTGGAAATGTGTTTATTTTTCAATGGAACGCTTCTAATCTCTCCCCCGTGCTAAAACAAGGAAATTGATCAGCTGTGGGCTCTGAGCTCTGAGTGGAGAGTTTGGCCACGCCCCCACCCTCTACTATTGGCCATCTCTTTTCTCCTCATTTGCATTCAAGCAACAACGCCCAGAATAAAGAGTTTGAGAGAGATATTTATGACTCTTTCTCATCTTATCTCTGTTTCTCATGCAGAGTGTTGATTTTGAAGAAGGATTCATTTACAGTATTAGGGAACCATTAAGGAGCCATATAAAAGCATCAAGAAGTACCATGTCATGGGATCTTTAAAGACATTTAAACAGAGGTAAACAACACATGAGTTGTTTAAACTGTGTCAGATGAGTAGCATCTCCATGACGACGTTACAGCTGCTCTGTATTGTATCTGTATTTTTACAACACACTACCAAGTTATTTAAAATTCTAATCCAATTGCAGTAATGAAGTATTTGTAACAACAGTGACTGTTAGTGCCTCAGGCTGCTGTTGGGTGGAACATCGACTGAAGCCTGGGACTGACCACGACTCGACGACAGCATGCAGCACTTTATTGTGATGACATTTTCGGCTCCCATTGGGCACCACAGTTTTCTAACACAGAAGTCAGTGGCCTTGTTTTCTTTAATTTTATTTAGTCATTTGAGATGAAGATTGTGATTTCAAATTTCAACATAATGATCCATGAGTGTCATAGATTATAACTATATCATAGACACAAGCACAATATCTCTTCTTTAAAGCCCCAGTGTGTAGGATTCGTGGCGCATAGGTGGATGGTGCTATTGCACTTTCTGTTTTAGCTACGGCAGACCTCGAGGGTCACCCGGGCGCACCGTAACGCGGACAGCTCTCGTACCCGCGCACGAGCCGTGCGCCGCTACTGTATAAATAAAACGCGGTCCCGTTATTTTTTTTTTTTTCTTTTCTCATGAAAACACACATTCCCGATCATGTACCATGACACTCTACACATCAAATGAAACCTTACAGTCTCCGCTTTTTAACTATGCAATTCATTTCCCTGCAAAACAATCACTCCCTGAGCACATGGGGCTTTTATACGGAAAAGCACAAAATGAGGTTAGCTTACCTTAGAATGCTTTGCACAGGTCAAACTCTGTATTTCACCATAAACTTGCTCTCAATTTGTCCGTAAGGATCCAGCGAATAAAATCCAGTAAAACAATTTAGTCCAAAACACGTGTTAGATCCATTACGACGTCTGATCCGGCAGCATGCTTGTGTTGTTTACCCAAAACCACGAGCCTTGCCGAAGGCGAAGGCGGAGCCCAAATGTCCTTCTGCGGCTCTCGTATTCAAAATGGCTGCCTCTGCATGGGGAAGATCCCCCTTTTATGTGACTATATCAGTCAGTTGAGTACAGTGTGTGTGTGTGTGTGTGTATTCATTGGTGAGACAGATCAGTCTTCTTGGTTATGTTTGTCACCTCCAGGACAACATATAACTCAATAATGTACTAGAGTGTAAAGTGTCCACAGAAGGCTGGCTCACACTGAGGCATCACTGTCATTAAATGACAAATTTTGTCATTATCATTAAATGTAATAAACACACAGTGAATATGGACTCACCCAGCAGAGGCTGAGCGCACATGTGTGCTCCTGCCTGCTCCTGTCCAGAACGCCTGACGGTCTGAGGCAGCAGCTCGTGACTGTACCATGATTCTGTCCTGAGCCAATTTGACTAATGGCTGTGTGACGCAGATGGATCTGGTGCAGTGTTTGTGAATCTGCATGTGAATTGGGCTCTAGACAATTCTGAAGCAAATGGCACACACGTCCTCACACTCACTATTATGAGGAAAATAAAGCTGGAACTGGAGTCATGGAAGAAAGAGCTCTCTCATTACACTCCTCTCAAAACATATGCGCTTTTGTTCTGATGGATAATGCTGTTTTATACTGTGACATTTGTGCTTAGATTGATTATTTAAAGGGCCCATATTATGCTATTTTCTGATCGGTTATAATAATTTCCTCATTTGGCCATCACAAACACCTGGAGTTGTGTTTTTTTTTCATTCACACATGTTTAACACACAAACCCTGCATATTTAGGCTGAGTTCTTTTCTCACACAGAAAACACTCTGTTCCACCTTGTGATGTCATGTGGTAACACAGGAAGTGCTCCACTGTGTTTTTAAACTCCATACACTTTCACTAGAATCATTTGGATCATTTCAGCACTCTAATTGCCAATCGCTACTGAACTAAAGGTAAAAGGAGCTGTTCACTTAAAAACTACCACTACATGACATCACAAGGTGGAACAGAACATTCTGAGCTTTGGAGATGTAGACAGACTCATAATAAAGGGTTACTCAAACATGTGTGAATGAAACAAAACACAGCTCACAATATGTTTTTGATGAGGTAACAACACTCTAACATGGCTTAAAGCTCACACGAGTCAATAGTGCAAAATCTATGAATGTTAAACTTAATTTAATCCAATTCAGATTCAGTGTAACTATATAAAAACTGAATATAAGTATATAATATAGTATAGTAAATAAAAAGTGATTTAGAGAAGATTCAGTCCTGGTTCAGTCCTGGTTTAGTCCTGGTTTAGTCCTAGTTTAAACCTGGTTTAGTCCTAGTTCAGTTGTGATTTAGTCCTGGTTTAGTGCTGGTTTGGTACTGGTTCAGTCCTGGTTTGGTCCTGGTTCAGTCCTGGTTCAATTCTGGTTTAGTTCTGGTTCCATCCTGGTTTAGACCTGGTTCAGTCCGAGTTTAGTCCTAGTTCCATGCTGGTTTAGTCCTGGTTTAGTCCTGGTTCAGTCCTGGTTTAGTCCTAGTTTAAACCTGGTTTAGTCCTAGTTCAGTTGTGATTTAGTCCTGGTTTAGTGCTGGTTCAGTCCTGGTTCAATTCTGGTTTAGTTCTGGTTCCATCCTGGTTTAGTCCTGGTTCAGTCCCGGTTTAGTTCTGGTTCCATCCTGGTTTAGTCCTGGTTCAGTCCGAGTTTAGTCCTAGTTCCATGCTGGTTTAGTCCTGGTTTAGTCCTGGTTCAGTCCTGGTTTAGTCCTAGTTTAAACCTGGTTTAGTCCTAGTTCAGTTGTGATTTAGTCCTGGTTTAGTGCTGGTTCAGTCCTGGTTCAATTCTGGTTTAGTTCTGGTTCCATCCTGGTTTAGACCTGGTTCAGTCCCGGTTTAGTTCTGGTTCCATCCTGGTTTAGACCTGGTTCAGTCCCGGTTTAGTTCTGGTTCCATCCTGGTTTAGTCCTGGGTTAGTCCTGGTTCTATCCTGGTTTAGTCCTGGTTCAGTCTGAGTTTAGTTCTAGTTCCATGCTGGTTTAGTCCTGGTTTAGTCCTGGTTCAGTCCTGGTTTAGTCCTAGTTTAAACCTGGTTTAGTCCTAGTTCAGTTGTGATTTAGTCCTAGTTTAGTGCTGGTTTGGTCCTGGTTCAGTCCTGGTTCAATTCTGGTTTAGTTCTGGTTCCATCCTGGTTTAGACCTGGTTCAGTCTGAGTTTAGTCCTAGTTCCATGCTGGTTTAGTCCTGGTTCAGTCCTGGTTTAGTCCTAGTTTAAACCTGGTTTAGTCCTAGTTCAGTTGTGATTTAGTCCTGGTTTAGTGCTGGTTTGGTACTGGTTCAGTCCTGGTTCAATTCTGGTTTAGTTCTGGTTCCATCCTGGTTTAGACCTGGTTCAGTCCCAGTTTAGTTCTGGTTCCATCCTGGTTTAGGGTTGGTTTAGTCCTGGGTTAGTCCTGGTTCCATCTTGGTTTAGTCCTGGTTCAGTCCCGGTTTAGTTCTGGTTCCATCGTGGTTTAGTCCTGGTTTAGTCCTGGGTTAGTCCTGGTTCCATCCTGGTTTAGTCCTGGTTCAGTCCGAGTTTAGTCCTAGTTCCATGCTGGTTTAGTCCTGGTTTAGTCCTGGTTTAGTCCTGGTTTAGTCCTGGGTTAGTCCTGTTTTAGTCCTGGTTTAGTCTTGGTTTAGTCCTGGGTTAGTCCTGGTTTAGTCCTGGGTTAGTCCTGGGTTAGTCCTGTTCATCTGTCACTGACCAGTGGCTGTTTCACTCTGTGTTTTCTGAACTTTCTTTTGGTGAAATCATCAGTTTACAGTAAAACTGTGAGAGGACACTGCCGGTGTGACTTTGGGCTTTATAAAAATAAACTGAACTGCTTTTTCTCCCATCTCCTGCTGCTCAGGTCAGTTGCAGTTACTGTACAGGTCAGATCTGCGGAGAGGCAATCCCGCTCACAGTAAGAATGTATTCATTTACTCATTTGAGCAGGTATCGACACAAAAAAGGTTCCATTGACAGGACAGAAATGAACCTTTCCTGAATGTCTTTAGAATGATGTTGAGCTGTATCAGAACAAGTATAAGAGCACATAGACGAGTATACACCCACGGACCACTGTGGAACCTACAGGAGCACTGAGGGAGTACACACATATAAGGAGGAGTAAGTACTATTATTTAATGTTGAAAATGACAGTCTATTGTCTAAAGAAAGTGCTTTTATTGTCATTGTTACGCACAATTGACTCTTGTGAGCGTTTAGCCATGTTAGAATGTTGTAACCTCATCAAAAACAGTTTATTGCTCTAAAATGCTCATTCTAGTGAAGGTGCGTGGAGTTTAAATGGTCACATCTTTATATAGCGCTTTTCCACCTTCAAGGCACTCAAAGCGCTTTACAACAAGGAGCCGTTCACCCACGCACACACTGGGGGCAAGGTGGGTTAAGTGTCTTGCCCAAGGGCACAACAGCAGCATTCATCTGTGGGAGCTGGAATCATACCTGCCAACCTGTGGGTCAGTGGATCTGATCTGACCGCTCATCCACTGATGTTTCTTATGTCAAGAGCGGGATTTGAACAGGCAACCTTTGGATCAGTGGATAAACGCTCGACCAACTGAGCTGCTGCACAGTGGAGCACTTCCTGACATGACATCACTCCAGGTCTGTTTGTGATGAGAAAATAACATTATAGCATAGACAAAAAATTAGGGTAAAATGGGCCCTTTAAAGGTCCCATGGCATGAAATTTTCACTTTCTGAGGTTTTTGAACGTTAATGTGAGCTCCCCTACCCTGTTTAGCCCCCCCCATGGTTAAAAGTTGCGAAATGTCTAAACTGAGCATTTGCGATCCTTTTCTGCGTTAGAAAAAATCAGAGCTCAAACGGGCGATTTTGAACAAGGCACCTTATTGACGTCAGATCGAAAAAAGAAATGCAAATGCAGTTCCACCCCCGTCTGTCTGTACTCAGCGTCTCTGTAAATCACGCCCAGAGAGTTTGGACTGCGAATGCGCTAGGCAATGCGAAATGCGTTTTTTTATTTGCCTGGAGGCACGTCCGAGTGTTTCTAGGCTCGGAAGTCCTTTATCTGAGCCTCTGGACCTTTGAACAGCAGTGGTTTAATTTTATTTTCTGTGGAAATGTGTTTATTTTTCAATGGAACGCTTCAAATCTCTCCCCCCGTGCAAAAACACGGAAATGGATCAGCTGTGAGCTCAGAGCCGAGAGCGGAGAGTTTGGCCACGTCCCACCTTCTACTATAGGCCATCTCTTTTCTCCTCATTTGCATTCAAGCAACAACGCCCATTATGGCCTGTTCAGAGAGAAAAAAAATACTCTTTCTCATCTTATCTCTGTTTCTCATGCACTGAGTCTTGATTTTGAAGAAGGATTCATTTACAGTATTAGGGAACCATTAAGGAGCCATATAAAAGCATCAAGAAGTACCATGTCATGGGATCTTTAACATTGCCACAGATACAAGAAAGTGACAAACCCTTGTCCAGAAAAGTTACAGAATGCCTTTAAATTTTCATAAACATGTATAATCTCAGCTCTCCTCATATTTCTTCCTGATCTGACGTAACAGTGAGCAGATCAGATTAAAGCAGCACCATTTTGACAGTCTTCCTGATTACTTTTAACAGCGCAATATCCGACTGGTACCCGGCCATATTGACAAGTGAGAAGTGTACATGGGCTGCCGGATTATTATTTTGTATTTTGTTTGGGTCCAATATCACAAAAGGGATGTGTTGTCATAAATCATCATTGCAGTTATGATTCATACCTTTAGTGTGGCTGTCAGCGCTCAGAAACAGAAACACTACCAGATGTTCTCCCCATGTATTTGAGCAAAACATGTCAGTTCATGAGGTCAAAAGGAGTCCACTGTGTTCTGTCTGCACTGAATTCTAAAGCATTTTGTTGTTCACTAATCAGAAAATGCATGTTTTTTTGCTAGATATGGTATGGTATGCTTTTATACAGGGGCAGTGTACAACAATCCATTAAGGCAGACCTATTGTGTTTGTGTCTGTTATAACCTGTGGATCATTATGTTATAATTTGCATATTTTCAATCACAAAATTGTTCTAAAACGACTCAATTAAAAAACAAAAAAAAAGCAAGTTCACTGTCTTCTGTGCTAGAAAACTGTGGTACCTAATGGAGCTGACGTCGCTGTAAACGTGACAACAAAAACTACTGAAATTTTCAGCACCTCTGAGCTGCAAATCACACTGACATGTAGAGTTTTTGTACCATTTGTATCAAAATAACTACGCAATACTATCAAATCCTATTTATCACCGATTAAGAAAATACAATTGGAGAACGAAGATAGTGCACCACAGTGGGTGTGTACCTGTGACAATGAAAACAAGGGTTGATCAAAGTTCAAAGTTCAAAGTTCAAAGTCAGCTTTATTGTCAATTCTGCCATATGTGTTCAACATACAGTGAATCGAAATTTTGTTTCTCTCTGGCCAGGTAGTGCAAAAGACAGTGTACAAAATACAATATGAAGACAAAACACAACAAAAAACTATCTAAGACAGAGATCTAAAGTTAAAACTAAAGTCTACGATCTAAAATCTTAAAACAGTGCAACATAATAAATAAACTATACTATATACAGATTTCCAAAGTGTGCAGTGTGCATCAAAATGTGCAATGGAAGATACAGCAGTGACTTGGTCATGTGCAGTAGAATGTGCATTAAGATAAAATAAAAATAAATGTGCAACAGTAGTAATTCTAGTGCAGTAACAGGAGTAAACAACAGTACTAAAAATTCCAGTAGTAAATGTGCAATAACAGTAGTAAACAACAGTGCAACGGGGGTAAAAATCAATAACAGGAGTAAACAACAGTACTAAAAGTTCCAGTAGTAAATGTAAATGTGCAATAACAGTAGTAAACAACAGTGCAACAGGAGTAAAATCCAGTAGTAAATGTAAATGTGCAACAGTGCAACAGTAGTCCTTAGCAGCAGTTTTTTAAAGTGTCTAGAGTGATGTGTCTTTTATGGAATACAGGTTATGCCAATATGGGGGGTGGGGGGTGGGAGATGGGTAAGGTGAGAGTTCGGGTGTGAGTTCAGCCTCCTGACAGCCTGGTGGATGAAGCTGTTTGAAAGCCTGGTGGAGTGGGCCCGGAGACTCCGGTACCTTCTCCCCGAGGGCAGGAGGCTGAACAGGCTATGTGCGGGGTGGCTCGGGTCACCCACAATGTTGGACGCTCTGCGGGTGAGCCGGGTGTTAAAAATGTCTAGGAGGGAGGGGAGAGAGACACCAGCGATCCTCCCAGCTGCATTCACTATGCGCTGCAGAGCTTTCCTGTTCTGTTCAGTGCAGCTCCCGTACCACACAGTGATGCAGCTGGTCAGGACGCTCTCAATGGTGCCTCGGTAGAAGGTGGTCATAATGGGTGGAGGGGCTCCAGCTCTCCTCAGTTTGCGGAGGAAATAGAGGCGCTTCTGAGCCCTCTTTGCCAGTGATACAGTATTCACTGTCCAGGAGAGGTCCTCACTGATGTGCACCCCCAGGAATTTGGTGCTGCTCACCACTTGATGGACAGTGGGGGGTGCTGGGTGGGGCCTCTCCGGAAGTCAATAACAATCTCCTTGGTCTTTTCAACATTAAGAAGGAGATTGTTATTGCTGCACCACTGGGTCAGAAGGCTCACCTCACTCCTGTAGTTTGTCTCATCGTTATTAGAGATGAGACCCACCACAGTCGTATCGTCCGCAAACTTCACTATGTGATTGGTGCTGAACGCCGGTGAGCAGTCGTGGGTCAGCAGAGTGAAGAGCATCGGACTGAGCACACAGCCCTGGGGGCTCCTGTGCTCAGTCTAATGCAGCTTGAGGTGTTTCTGCCGACCCGCACTGCCTGTGGCCTCTCACTGAGGAAGTCCAGCAGCCAATTACAGAGTGAGGTCTGAAGCCCCAGGTGGTCTAGTTTGATAATGAGCTGCTGTGGGATTATAGTGTTGAATGCTGAACTGAAATCTATGAACAGCATTCTCACGTATGAGTCTTTATTGTCTAGGTGGGTGAGAGCCGGGTGAAGTGCAGAACAGATTGCATCCTCGGTAGAGCGGTTGGCCCGGTATGCAAACTGGTATGGGTCTAGGGTGGGGGGGAGGATGGATTTGATGTGTGCCATGACTAGCCGTTCAAAGCACTTCATGATGATGGGGGTCAGTGCAACAGGGCGATAGTCATTAAAAGTGGCCGGAGTGGGCTTCTTTGGCACGGGAACGATGGTAGTGGTTTTGAAGCAGGAGGGAACCACAGCCTGGCTCAGAGAAGCATTAAAGATGTCTGTGAAGACATCCTTGAGCTCCTCTGCACAGTCTTTCAACACACGACCAGGAATGTTGTCCGGGCCTGCAGCCTTGCGGGTGTTGATCCTGGAGAGTGTCCTCTTCACGCTGGCTGCAGACACACACAGGGGCTGGTCGTGGGGAGGTGGTGGGGTTTTTTGGGGCCGGGTGTCATTTCCTGCATCAGCAAAATGGTGCCTTGAAAATAAGTGATTAAAGCCCCAGTGTGTAGGATTCGTGGCGCATAGGTGGATGGTGCTATTGCACTTCCTGTTTTAGCTATGGCAGACCTCGAGGGTCACCCGGGCGCGCCGTAACGCGGACAGCTCGCGTACCGGCGCAAGAACCGCACGCCACTACTGTATACATAAAACGCGGTCCCGTTCACTTTTTTTTTTTCTTTTCTCATGAAAACACACATTCCCGATCATGTACCATGACACTCTACACATCAAATGAAACCTTACAGTCTCCTCTTTTTGACTATGCAATTCATTTCCCTGCACAACAATCACTCTCCGAGCACATGGGGCTTTTATACGGAAAAGCACAAAACGGAAAAGCACAAAGCTTACCTTTGAAGGCTCTGCCCAGGTCAAACTCAGCATTTCACCGAATAAGCTTGGTCTGAAATCTGTCCGTAAGGATCCAGCGAATAAAATCCAGTAAAACAATTTAGTCCAAAACACGTGTTAGATCCATTACGACGTCTGATCCGGCAGCATGCTTGTGTTGTTTACCCAAAACCACGAGCCTTGCCGAAGGCGAAGGTGGAGCCCAAATGTCCTTCTGCGGCTCTCGTATTCAAAATGGCTGCCTCTGCATGGGGAAGATCCCCCTTTTATGTGACTATATCTAAGTCCAAAAGAATACTTTGATTTCATGATGGAAGTGAAAAGGCTTGGAAAACAATGTATGTTTGAATGGGTATCTTCAATTTCAGTAATTAACGGGTAAAAATCTTACACACTGTCCCTTTAAAGACTATTCAAACAACAACAAATGACTCCAAATACAACTTTGGATGAGTAAAGGTTGAGAGGAGATAACTTTAACATGGTTTAGGCTACGTTTATACGGCGACGATCAAAACAGAAGACGCAAAAGTGGCGTCTCGTCTTCAATTTTTTATCCGCGTTTAGACGAGCGTTCTCAACAGGAAATGTTTGTTTATACGAAGACGCAAAAGTGGACGCAAAAGCCAGCGAAGGGAGGCGCTGTAAATAACTGGACTGAAAAAAAACAAAACAAAAAAACATCACAACAGCGTCAAGTTACATTTCTAACCACGACTGTACCGGAAAAGAGAAAGGTAAAACTTCAAAATAAAATGTTCTAGTTGCGTTTTAAATGAGTTGTTAAGTTCCGCTCCAAACATTTCAGTGACTTGTATTTTTGTTGACATGTTTTTGAATATTGTACTGAAAATAGTGACATTACAGGAGGATTACAGTGAATTAGAAAATATAAAATCACATGGGGTTTTACATTTGAAGTGCCTCATGCGGAAGTCGCTTGTCTTGGCGTCTGTGGCTGTGAGAGTGTGAGAAAGACTTGTACGGGAAGAAGAGAAAAGACCGTAGACGTGTGTGGGTGCCATTTATACAATTGTTGAAATGACTCTTGTATGTTGACTAGAGCTGCATCCGTGGTATCGAGGTATGCCGGATCTATGTGACGTAAACGCGTACCGACGTGAGCAGATCTGACCAGTTTTGCGTCTTGGGCAGTTTACACGGAGACGCTACAGCGGAGCGTATTTAACTTTTCCACTCTGGAGGGTGGTTTCAGATTTTTGCGTTTTTAGGCCCCA
Organism: Paratrypauchen microcephalus; assembly: GCA_036785185.1. Taxonomy (NCBI): domain Eukaryota; kingdom Metazoa; phylum Chordata; class Actinopteri; order Gobiiformes; family Gobiidae; genus Paratrypauchen; species Paratrypauchen microcephalus. The sequence goes on along the minus strand of JAVJIX010000089.1, from coordinate 286,303 downwards.
AAAACGCCGTCACTGTGTAAACGAAAGGCACTTCCGATAAAATATTTTGTCGTTTTTACCCGTAAGCGTTCTCGTGTAAACAGGCCTAAAAGTTCTGAAAAGTCAATTTTGCAGAATAGGTCTGGTCAGGCATTACAGGACAGATGCTGGTGCTGGTTCTCGCAGGAATGCTAATCCCCCCGGTAGTCCCTGCGCAGGTTTATGGAAACATGGATTTAAAGGAAAACGTTTTTTTACAATTTGAGCCTTATTTCGGTAATACAACAAGTTGTTTTACTCACCCATAGCACTTTGGTGTCATATGGAGCACTTCTGGAGATGTTTTAGATTTGCGGTTAGCCTAGCGCGACTTCTAGCCATAGCTCGGGGCATATAATATATTCCCCGAGCATGTAATATGCCCCGTGCGGGCTCCAAATAACACAAACTTTAGCACTTTTCAAATCATAGAAGCTCGATGTCTTAGTCTACGATTTCGTTTGAAGAAAAAGTGGCCTGTAATCCGAGATTTATCCATAGTTTACAGCTTTGCGTTTCATGTTTGGGTCCCGGGAGCTGAGAGCACAGTCCGCACATGCGCACTGGCCTCCTCATCTACTCGAAACTATGGCTAAATCTCGGATTACAGGACACTTTTGACCACACAAAATCGTAGGCTAAGACATCGGGCTTCTATGATTTGAAAAGTGCTAAAGTTTGTGTTATTTGGAGACCGCAAACATGTGCCCCGAGAACTCACATGATGGAGATCGCAAATCTAAAACATCTCTGGAAGTGCTCCATATGACACCAAATTACTATGGGTGAGTAAAACAACTTGTTTTATTACCAAAATAAGGGTCAGATTGTAAAAAAACGTTACTTTTGCTTTAATGTATATAGAAAAACTGACCCTAAACAAATTAAACAGATATTACCTCGGGTCATATTGCTCAAAGTATTTTCTTGTTTGTTAATCAGGAAATGTGTGTTTGCATGATAGTTGTTGTTAGTTTTACTGTTGTGGCAAAACTCCACGCCGGCCTCTCTAAATTGTGAAAATGAATCTTATAAACTCATCATGGTGAATAATAGGATGCTCAGAAAGCAAAATAAATGAGATGGATAAATAAAAGATAAATGAGGACGAACCACTGCAAACCCCTGCACTAGTGCTGTGTCTATAAATCAACCATCCATTTGGCCATCATCACTAATATGTTCGTCAGTATCTGAGTGTTAAGCTTGGGCTTTTAGCCTTTATTGGTCTCACACACAATGACACACAGTGACACACGGGAGAAATTTGACTTCTGCATTTGACCCATCCTTTTTCAGGAGCAGTGAGCAGCCATCTTTTTCGGCGCCCGGGGGGCAGTACCGTGAAGGGTCTTGCCCAAGGACCCACACTGGTTAGCTCATTGCCCAGGGGGGGTTTGAACCTACAACCTCCAGGGGGAAAGTCCATGACTTACCAGTTGAGCTAACCAGCCGGTGAGTGTTGGAGTGAGGGCCATGGGGATTAAGGCGAGGATTAAACCAGGACTAAACCAGGACTAAACCAGGACTGAATCAGGACTAATCAGGATATACAGGCTGTAGATACGTCTAAGACTGACATACATCCATTTGGAACAGCTAATCTTTAAATGATTAATCACCAAAATACAATAAAATAAATATAAAATAAAATAAAAAGCACTTAAATTAACTCTTTGGATTACAGCAATAATGATTTGCACCAGGGTTTTGTTAAAGGAAAAGTAACGTTTTTTTTTTTAACAATTTGAGCCTTATTTCGGTAATAAAACAAGTTGTTTTACTCACCCATAGCACTTTGGTGTCATATGGAGCACCTCCAGAGATGTTTTAGATTAGCGTTAGCCTAGCGCGACTTCTAGCCATAGCTTGGGGCATATAATATATTCCCCAAGCATGTAATATGCCCCGTGCGGGCTCCAAATAACACAAACTTTAGCACTTTTCAAATCATAGAAGCCCGATGTCTTAGTCTATGATTTCATTTGAAACAAAAGTGGCCTGTAATCCGAGATTTATCCATAGTTTACAGCTTTACGTTTCATGTTTGGGTCCCGGGAGCTGAGAGCACAGTCCGCACATGCGCACTGGCCTCCTCATCTACTCGAAACTATGGCTAAATCTCGGATTACAGGCCACTTTTGACCACACAAAATCGTAGGATAAGACATCGAGTTTCTATGATTTGAAAAGTGCTAAAGTTTGTGTTATTTGGAGACCACAAACATGTGCCCCGAGAACTCACATGATGGAGATCGCAAATCTAAAACATCTCACCGAAATAAGGCTCAGATTGTAAAAAACGTTACTTTTCCTTTAAGACATTTGAGAGGAAAAAGTACTGTATCAGTTCTATTAGCTCCTCCCCAAATACCGCAATATAATATTGTGCTGTGAGATGCATATTGTAATGAGATCTTAGTGTGAAATCAATAGAGCTCAGCAGTGACAGTAAACCCATAATTCTATACTTTATGAAGATGTCACAGAAGACTGATAGACATGGCAAATTTCTGCAGAATCAATGAACGAACAAACTCTGTTCATCTGAGGGGAGAGGAATGTCAATTTGTTAAAAATAATAAGTGACCAAAGAGCTCCTTCTTTCACATGTATGTGATGGGACACTGGTGTTTGTGATGGAGTGGTGACCAGACTGTCCCTGTGTATAAACGGCACACAGAGAGACATCAGTCTGAACCGTAGACTGTATATATAAATGGACATAGCTAGCCCTCCAGCTTCTGCATTCCAAATAGGAAGTGAGCATGGGCACACTTCCGACTCCATCGACTTCTTCATACTGAAGAACCGTGGCCCCTCTCTCTGTAACTGCTGCTGTGAGCCTTGTCATTTTGGTCTTAAAATGTCCGTATTAACCTGTTCTACAAGATCCTGGTGTTTTTATTTCTTTATTTTGCCTGTTAAATTCCTATTCCTTTGGAATTTAACAGACAAAATAATTGCAGTGCTTCATTTGACTGGAGACAAATGCTATGTCTATGTCTATGTCTATGTCTATGCTATCACACTCACTTAGTCAACTTATTTATACAGGCTATGTTTTGTCGATAAATCAAAAGCAAAAGATCAGTTTGACAGTGTTGCTAAGCACCTGCTTACCCCCCTCCCCCACTCTGCTGCAGGCAAGAAGGGGTTTTACCTTCAACAGTCTTCAACAGTCTCGTGCCAGATTGGCTCTTTGGTTGCTATGATACTCTTGGTCAGAATTCCAAATATGAAACTCGGTTCCAAATTTGCATCTATAACTGCTAGCCTCAATAATCTTCGCTAGGCTGGAGCTGAGCACTGTGGATGACATCCCAGTTCCTTAGTTCACTTATTTACAGTCTATGGTCTGACTTGCCAGCACCTGTCATTATCACCTTCCCAATGTCCTCCCCCTGCTCCTCCGTACTCCCATGACCACAGGAAAGACATGTACAATTTTATCCTCCAGAGCTCTGCCTTTTCTGAGAGCGTTTGCAGCGTGTACCCGGGCCCCTGCACTTGACCCACTGTACCCGCCCTTGCTCACAGCCTCTCCACACTTCACTATTGACTGACAGAAGAAGTGCAGCTAACAGCATCCCTGACCCGCTGCATTTGTCCACATCGCTGTGCTTTTGTGAGATGGAGAGAGAGCGGAGAATGTGTTTTTTGGAACAATCCGGGCGCGCCTGGACGCCTTGGAAGAATCGGACACATTTTGTCGAGCGTTGCCATTTCTGTCTCCTCTCGCGCCTCTCTCCAACTGTTGTTCAGACTGTCACATGTAAAGGAGGCTCTGTTTGGATTAGCTCTGTCCAAACTGTCACTGTTGTTCCCAGAAGAAATTGTCTATTGTTGAAAATGAATACTGGGGAAATGTGAAATCTTTTGTTAAGTATTGTGCATAGATTCAGATGAGAGAATAGAGTACATTGCAATAAGTTTTGGGATTATAACAATTATTATAACAATAACAATAAGCAGATCATGTTTAGCAATCTATCCCAAATGTGTGAAAACCTGCCTATAGATACATAGTTTTTGGTTAAATTGCCTTTACTAGATTTTTGTTCCATGTATTTCAGCAAAATGTGTCTTCCCCCAGTACAGATATACTGTATAAACTGCTGTTGAGGTCAAAATGAGAGCACTGTTTTAGAATTGTATTGTCCAAGAATCAGGAAGAGCTCTTTGCATGCTAGTTGTGCAGCACGTTTAAAGGGATATGCCACCCCCAGGTCAAACTTGGGCATCTCCCCACAGTCCAGAGACTAAAATAAGTGGTGGAAAGTGTTTTTCTGGTGACGCAGCCATTGTCCAGGTCTGTCAGCACTGACCGCCGCGGTATCTGCAGCTCCTCCGCGTTAGACTGGAGTCTAACGTCGCCAGAGAAAGATTTCGGCCAAAAGGAATTAATTTGCTCGATGCTTTTTCCAATTACTTTCTGTGTAGTGCGCATTCATATTGAGTGGGAACTATTTTTCAGTGCGGAAAAACACAGCCGAAGCACACAGCACGCTGACAGGGGAATCCCTGTTACGCACCAGGAAGGGAGTTCCCCTGTTACGCAGCGTGGTGTGTGCTTCGTCTGTCTTTTTCCGCACTGAAAAATAGTTCCCACTCGATATGAATGCGCACTACACAGAAAGTAATTGGGAAACGCATCGAGCAAATTAATTCCTTTTGGCCGAAATCTTTCTCTGGCGACGTTAGACTCCAGTCTAACGCGGAGTAGCTGCAGATACCGCGGCGGTCAGTGCTGACAGACCTGGACAATGGCTGTGTCACCAGAAAAACGCTTTCCACCACTTATTTTAGTCTCTGGACTGTGGGGAGATGCCCAAGTTTGACCTGGGGGTGGCATATCCCTTTAAAATGAGCTAGTTTTGTTTTTAATGTAACAGTAAAGCCGTCTTCCCAAATTGTTGCACCATAAGTTAAACTCATAAACTCTGGCTCACACCAGATTGATGTTTTGCATTTTTTGCAATACAAGTTTGTACATTAAGGGTGTTATAAGCCACCATCACCGTCCGCCACCACCATGTTTGTTTTGCTCCGTGTAGGCCATATAAATATAATCATACAAATAGATATATATCTATGGTGTAGGCCTGGAGCTTGGGGTTGGCGTCATGCTGCCTGAAACATCTCCCCCGCCATAGAAGCTCTGTGATTGGGCTGACCACTGCTTCTCGTGAGTTTGTGAACTCACAAATATTGTGAGAATCCAGGTTAAAAATTCTGAACATGTCCTATGCAATTTTGAAGTCCATAAACAATCACAGGACTCTTTCTGTGGTAAAATTGTTTTCACAACAAATAAATGGCTCTATTAGCGTAACATTCAGGGGAAATGGGACTTCACTTACTTTGCTGTTGTTCGTTTGCTGACAGCAAGACCTAAATACCTCATTAAAAACGACGCTGAAGGTGAAGTACATTTTCCATAGGCAGACATTGTTTAAGTTATAAAATGAAATACTGATCCTAAGGCGAACAAAAGCATGTTTAAAGCCCCAGTGTGTAGGATTCGTAGCGCATAGGTGGATGGTGCTATTGCACTTTCTGTTTTAGCTACGGCAGACCTCGAGGGTCACCCGGGCGCACCGTAACGCGGACAGCTCTCGTAGCCGCGCACGAGTCGCGCGCCACTACTGTATAAATAAAACGCGGTCCCGTTTTTTTTTTTTTTTCTTTTCTCATGAAAACACACATTCCCGATCATGTACCATGACACTCTACACATCAAATGAAACCTTACAGTCTCCTCTTTTTGACTATGCAATTCATTTCCCTGCACAACAAACACTCCCCGAGCACATGGGGCTTTTATACGGAAAAGCACAAAACGAGGTTAGCTTACCTTAGAATGCTTTGCACAGGTCAAACTCTGTATTTCACCATAAACTTGCTCTCAATTTGTCCGTAAGGATCCAGCGAATAAAATCCAGTAAAACAATTTAGTCCAAAACACGTGTTAGATCCATTACGACGTCTGATCCGGCAGCATGCTTGTGTTGTTTACCCAAAACCACGAGCCTTGCCGAAGGCGAAGGCGGAGCCCAAATGTCCTTCTGCGGCTCTCGTATTCAAAATGGCTGCCTCTGCATGGGGAAGATCCCCCTTTTATGTGACTATATCTAAGTCCAAAAGAATACTTTGATTTCATGATGGAAGTGAAAAGGCTTGGAAAACAATGTATTTTTGAATGGGTATCTTCAATTTCAGTAATTAACGGGTAAAAATCTTACACACTGTCCCTTTAAGAGAATGCATGTTTTTAATGCTCTGAGTCCGCACAATACAATCAGCATGGATCCTGCTGAATAAACTACTGCATATTGCATCAGCTTTATGAAGTACTTGTAGTTTTGTATGGAGAATTGTCATGTGGGAGCATGGCTGATGTAGTGGACCATTGGACAGAATCTTACAGCTAACCACAAGGAGGCTTTAAATAGGGCCTGGGAGAGATTGCTAAATTGCTCACACATGTATGGATGACATCAAAAACATCTTCAGGCATGTTTTGATGAGGGAACAACGTTATAAAATGGTAAAAAGCTCTATAACATGAACGTTATGCAAAAACACAATATAGCATTTCAATTTCAGTTTCAATATAGAATACATACTGTTGTTTTCATGTTCCACATCTGAATGCTATTGTGTCGTTGATACTTCAGCAGCATCCATGTCCCTCGTCTCCTATAATAATGTTTAAATCCATGCTTTCTACAGCACAGCTACAGGTAGTGATCTCTCCACTCCCCCCCTCGCCTCCCTGTGTGTTGTCACGGCAACGCAGCGGTCACCCCATCCTGACGCTTGTTTGAACTGCCTCCCGCTCGCCTCTCTCTCTCTTTGTCCCTTTGAAATGAGGCTCAAAATGGCGGAGGGGCTGTTTTGTCGGCACCTGTGGATCGCTTTCTCCATTTGAAGCCGGGAGACAGAGATGAAGACAGAGACAGAGACGGAGACGAACATGTCCCAGAGAAGATGTTCGTATAAGGAAATAAGATAGCACTGGTTATGATGAGATGCATAGATTTAGATTTAGAGGTTTTTGAAGGATTGTTATGAGGATATTTCATGAAGACAACCACATTTTGACTGAAGAAATAAAACAAAAAGATTCTATATATTGGTTAGTTATACACAGTACTCGAGTTGGGGGGGGGGGGGGGGGGTCAAAATCATCCCTCTTCTAAAACGGGCATCCCTTCTTCCATCCCTTATGGCATTTTATCAATCAGGCATGAAAATCCCTAAACTTTTGGTGAATTTTGCAGTTTTTAAGTCAAAATGGCCAGTGCACTCCAGCTTCCAATCATGTTGCAGCATAATTACGCACCGATATGCGCTCCCGCCAATCATGACGATTGCTGCTGTTGTGTTTGCGCCTGTCCGCCGATCAGCTGTGAGCGAGCTGCGTGATATTTGCATGATATTTACGCGGGATTTCCAAGAGAAGAAGAATCCTTAACTTCCTACGTTAATGCTACGTAAGAAGGAACTCTCGCCTCGGGACACGGGATAAGTTCGGGATATGTCCTTTTCTCCGGAGCTCCGGATTACCAAGACTAAACCAGGTCCAAACCAGGACTAAGCCAAGACTAAACCAGATCTAAACCGGGTCTAAACCAGGACTAAACCAGGACTAAACCAAGACTAAACCAGGTCTAAACCAGGACTAAACCAGGTCCAAACCAGGACTAAGCCAAGACTAAACCAGATCTAAACCGGGTCTAAACCAGGACTAAACCAGGACTAAACCAAAACTAAACCAGGTTCGAACCAAGACTAAGCCAGGACCAAACCAGGTCTAAACCAGGTCTAAACCAGGTCTAAACCAGGACTAAGCCAGGACTAAACTGGGACTAAACCAGGACTAAACCAAGACTAAACCAGGACTAAGGTGTGTGTGTGTGTGTGTGTGTGTGTGTGTACTTGTGTGATAACATATATCCTGTGTATTATTGAATTATTGAATGATTATATGGACTTTTTGTTATAAAAGCATTTCCATTTTAACAAAGTACCTTCTAATTCTGCCCTGCCCTGAAACACCACAGTGATGTCAGTGATGGGGGAAGGCTTAGCTTAATGCCCCCCCGTTGGTGACATTTCACCATCCCCCCTGGTTTCATTTTACAACTCGACTACTGGTTATACACAAATTTGTATCTTATAACATATAGGGAGCGCAAAAACATTAAAGTATGCAAACATGGCTTAAAGGTGCATTGTGTAACTTTTCTGGTGGAGGGTCTGTCAAATGCTTTCCTCCATTGAGATGTTTTGCTTTGTCTGGAATGTTTCACAATATGACATTAAACCTTTCTATCTTCATGGAGACCAAACCAGACCAAGTTACAGGTCATTTCTGTGGAGAGGCGACCCCACTCACAGTCAGAATGTCTGTTTTTCATTGTATTTTTGAGCAATAAAACCACCTGTAACTGAATAAATGTGAGACATTAATGTTACACTACGGAACATTCCAGACAGAGCAATGACATATCCATAGAAACAAGCAGGTGACGAACACCCAACCAAAAACTTACATAGTGCACCAAGAAGTCATATTGTGCTGGTGTTTGCTTATAGTTATATTATTATGTTATAATTTGGACATTTTAAATCACAATATTCATTTAAAACAACTTAATAAAAGAAACAAGTGCAGTGACTTCCGCATTAGAAAACTGTGGTGCCCAGTGGGAGCTGACGTCGGCGTAAACGTTGTCACAAAAAGGCGCCTCTTGCTGTGGGCCCCTCCTATAGATAGATGCACATCATACTGATGAGTAGCAGATTTTTTTCTACCAAAATGACTATGCATTGCTGTTTAATCCTACGTGTATCACCGATACCAAATAAAATTGGAGAAGGAAGTGCATCACATTGGGCGTGCAAAATGGTGGAGGTGAAAACCAGAGTAAATCGGCAAAATGACACCTTGAAAATAAGCGATTAAAGATGACTCAAACATGCACAAATCACTCCAAATATAACTTCAGGTAAATAAATGGTGAAACAACTATACAATGGTCAAAAGCTCTGAAAAGTCCATTTCTGGTATAGGGTTGCCTTGTCTAAATGTCTAACTTACCCATTCAAAGTTGTAGAGTTGTAGAGCAGGCATGTCCAAACTATGGCCCATGGGCCAAATGCGGCCATCAGACAAATTTTTCTTGGCCCTCAAGCTTCCAGGTGAATTGGCCCAAATTGCCTTGAGCAGAACTTTTGGCTGCAAGTTTTTTGAAAATCTACCTTGATAAGACAATATTTAGTATTTATTGTGTGGTTTAGAGGATCATAGCATAAATAAAGGACTGAATGCTCATTCTAACGTGTTAAACATGCAGATATTTTAATTATTCAGTGTACTGAGCACCAGTTGATTGGCCCTCTGCTTTGTCTGATTAGATATGTGGCCCTTGATGAAAAAAGTTTGGACACCCCTGGTGTAGAGTAATGCACCGTTGTCCTGAAAATCCCTGTTTTCTCTTACCCCCCATACACTCTTACAGCTAACAATACAGAGGGTTCAAATATGGCCCAGGAGAGATTGCTAAATTATTCAAACGTGCATTTTTGAGTAATTGAGTGATTTTGCGCAATATATGATAAAAGGAGAAATTCAATTTGTCAACTGGACAAAGTTTGTTTGGTCGAAAACGTTTCGCCGCTCATCCCAGAGGCTTCGTCAGTTCTGGTTCTAGTGCTGGTTAGACCCTGTTTATATCTCGCTGCAGGGAGCAGCTCCCTACACTGAAATAGCTCTGAAACTATCAACTAATCTGTCTCTTTGTTTTTCAAATTACTCTGGCGACTAGTTTCGCCTCCCTATTCAAGCCAAACGACCCTCTCCACCCCTCTGCCCTGGCTCGTCTGCCCTAATGTTTCTTTGTCTGTTTTTGACTTGGTTTGAGAATCGAATTATAAATGGGAGACAAGTTGTGTCTAACTCCCCCATTTCTGTTTAACGACGGATTCTCTTTTTTGACAAAAATAGCCTCTTTAACTCCCCTCTCAAACCAGTTCTTTTCCCTGGCTAAGATCTGAACCTCACTGTCCTCAAAAGAATGGCCCGTGGCTTCTAGGTGAAGATGTACGGCAGATGACGGTCCACTCTGGCACGCCCGTCTGTGTTGGTACATCCTCTTGTGAAGTGGCTGTTTTGTTTCTCCAGTGTAGCGCTCACTGCAGTCTTCACTACACTGAATGGAGTAGACCACATTGCTTTGTTTGTGGCTCGGTGTTTTGTCCTTTGGGTGGACAATATAGTTTATAATTTCACAGCAATGTTGTAATTTGAAATGTCGAAAAGTATAAAATAAAAGATCCACAGGTGTCATATTCACTGTATCCGTCACCTACTTGTTTCTATGGATACGTCACTGCTCTGCCTGGAATGTTCCACAGTATGACATTAAACGGCTGTACCTTACATTTACTCAATTACAAGTGGTTTTATAGCTCAAATCTGACCTGTAACTTGGTTTGATTTAGTCTCCATGAAACAGTTTAACGCCAATCTGTGAAACATTCCAAAGCAATAACATCTCCATGAAGAAAAGCATTTAATGGACCCTCCTCCAGAAAAGTTACACAATGCACCTTTTCAAGTAACAATAAAAATCCTTAAAAATCCAAAGTTGTACTAGAATCATCTATTGACCACTAAAGAATGAACCTAATTTGTCCTTTGTGAAGCTTGTGTAGCTCCATCAGATGCCACAGCTTTAGCATTAGTTTAGTGTTGTGTGTTATGTGTGTCTGAGGTACTGAGGAGACTGACGAGGCTTCAGTATGAGACAGACACTGGACAATGGAGACGGAGGAATCGACCATCACATAACCGCTGTCTGGGAATGCACTCAGTCACCACATTTCAACTCAATATTCCTGGTACAAGACAGAAATCGTAATCATTAGAATTGTTTGCATTCTAATTTCGGTCTTTTTACAGCAACATCTTTCCATCGGAACATCCCCTCCTTAAGTTAACAAGCTTTTTGGAGCTTTCTACCTTGTTATAACAGAGGTTTGAGATGTCATTCATGCATGTTTGAGTAATTTAGCGTTTTCTCCTACAACAATTCTCCATAAATATACAAAAACATGATACAAAACAGTACACAAATATCAAGCGATGTGCAGCAGTTGCATTAGTGGGATGCATGCTGACTGTGTTGTGATGTCGCTCTGAAGGGGGAGTGACGTAGCGCAGAGAAGGAGAGCGTCAAAAACAAAAGAGGAACTTATAAACATTTGATTACATTAAAGGGCCATATTAAGGTACTTTCTTATTTTCTTTGTCTCTTCTACTTATAATGTTATTTCCTTGCCAAAAACAGACCTGGAGTTGTGTTTGTTTCATTCACACATGCTTAGTTTTTTTTTTATTTTTTTTATCTGAAACAGAAAATACTCTGTTTGATTAAAAAAATATTAAATATTATATATTTACAGAATATACACTATGAAAAATATAGGCTGGGTGCTATGTACATATTTACAGATAATGTGCAACATTAGTTTTATTTGCAACTGTCAGTAGTAAAAAGATGTGCAAACATGGTTGATATCGTGCAAACAGGAAGTGTAAACATTCGAGCAGTTACATGTGCAGCTGTAATCTGACAGTTGGTCAATAATAGTGCAAATTACTCATGTGCAAAGTATCGGTCAATCAATGTCCAGGAGGGGGGGCTATTGCTCAGCAGTTCAAGAGTCTGGTAGGAGTTGGGAAGAAAGAGTTCTTAAGTCTAGTAGTCCTGCTTTTCACACTTCTGTACCTCCGGCCTGAAGGTAGGAGTGTGAATAGTCCATGTTGGGGGTGGGTGGGGTCTTTGATGATGGAGGCAGTTCTCCTGCGGACTCTGTGATGGTAGATGCTCTGCACAGAGGGTTGAGGAGTCCCAGTGATCTTTATGGCAGTCTTTAGCACTCTCTGCAGGTGTTTGCGGTCCTTCACAGTAGTGCTGCCGTACCACACGGTGATGCAGCTGGTCAGGATGGACTCAATGATGCAGCTGTAGAAGTTACTGAGGATTCTGGGTGACATGCCAAATTTCCTTAGCCTCTTCTGAGGCTGCTGAGCCTTCTTCACCACCTGTGTTGTGTTGAGTGTCCAGGTGAGGTCATCACTGATGTGGACCCCCAGGTATTTAAAGGTGCTCACCCTCTCCACCTCAAGACAGTGGCTGATGAGGTCTCCTCTCCTTCCTCATGTCCACTATCATCTCCTTGGTCTTGTCTGTGTTGAGGGTGAGGTTGTTGTCCCCGCACCATGTCACCAGACTGTCCACCTCCCTCCTGTAGGCCGCCTCGTCTCCGCCTGTGATACGACCTATCACAGCGGTGTCGTCAGCAAACTTCAGGATGATGTTCTTGGGGTGGGATGCGACACAGTCGTGGGTGAACAATCTTTACTGAACAAAAGGTAGTTTAAAAGAAAACAACCACTTCATGACATCACAAGGTGGACCAGAGCATTTTGAGCTTTAGAGATGTAGACAAACTAATAATAAAGTGTTACTCAAACATGTGAATGAAACAAAACACGAGGGAACAACAATCTAACATGACTTAAAGCTCAGAAGAGAATTTTTACATAATATAGGACCTTTAACTGCACTCGAAAAAACTAGACAAGACTTTAGATTATAATGGTGTTAATTTGGTTTTAGTGAAATGAGTGATCAGCAGTGAGATCATGATACGCCTGACTAGTACGTGTGTGTGTGTGTGTGTGTGTGTGTGTTTAGCATTCCCATTAGCCTCTTTGTGTGGCTGGTCCTGGTGTGTTTGTGTCTGTCGTCAGAAGCTCAGGGGCCCCTCTGACAGCCCTGACAGATGATGTTTCTATGCAGCTGTGGGTGAGTGGGTGCACCCCTGGGCGATCGGACCTAGTTCCAAAAGAGGTAGTTCAGGAGCCAGTAAGGATCCTGGAATGTGTGTGTGTGTGTGTGTGTGTGTGTGTGTGTGTGTGTGTGTGTGTGTGTGTGAAGGTGGTCTGCCCCAGGGCTGAGCGGATGTGTCCTTGTCAGAGGTTGGCAGCGTAGCCAAAAATTGTACTGAAGTTTAAGTTAATAAAAAAGTATTTAAACCTACTATTCAAGTCAGAGTAACTGTTGGGACATAACATCTGATTAACCCTTTATTATAAGTCTGTCTACATCTCCAAAGCTCAAAATGCTCTGGTCCACCTTGTGATGTCATGAAGTGGTAATTTTCTTTTAAACAAATACCTTTTGTTCAGTAAAGATGGGCAATTCCAGAGCTGAAATGATCCATATGATTCTAGTGAAGGTGTATGGAGTTTAAAAACACAATGGAGCACTTCCTGTAGAGTATTTTCAGTGGGAAGAGGAACTGCAACTTTAACTCAAGAAAGAGTACTGTTACTTCAATAAAAATATTACTCACTAATATGAAAAGTACAATTTCTTTAAAAAGTTGCTCAGATAAATGTAACAGTAGCGGACCTTGTGTGCTTCTGTGTCTTTGCTCGTGAAGGTAATGGCGTGATAAGTTCGATCAGACGATTTCCTTCTTGATTGCACTTCCTGTCAGTGTTGACCAATCACAACTTACGACTCAAAGCGAGTTCGATTTGCTGTACCTGATTTTTGCCGTCTTAAAGGAAAAGGAACGTTTTTGTTTTTTTTTACAATCTGAGCCTTATTTCGGTAATAAAACAAGTTGTTTTACTCACCCATAGCACTTTGGTGTCATATGGAGCACTTCCAGAGATGTTTTGGATTTGCGGTTAGCCTAGCGCGACTTCTAGCCATAGCTCGGGGCATATAATATATTCCCCAAGCATGTAATATGCCCCGTGCAGGCTCCAAATAACACAAACTTTAGCACTTTTCAAATCATAGAAGCCCGATGTCTTAGTCTACGATTTCGTTTGAAGCAAAAGTGGCCTGTAATCCGAGATTTATCCATAGTTTACAGCTTTGCGTTTCATGTTTGGGTCCCGGGAGCTGAGAGCACAGTCCGCACATGCGCACTGGCCTCCTCATCTACTCGAAACTATGGCTAAATCTCGGATTACAGGCCACTTTTGACCACACAAAATCGTAGACTAAGACATTGGGCTTCTATGATTTGAAAAGTGCTAAAGTTTGTGTTATTTGGAGACCGCAAATAAGTGCCCCGAGAACTCACATGATGGAGATCGCAAATCTAAAACATCTCTGGAAGTGCTCCATATGACACCAAAGTGCTATGGGTGAGTAAAACAACTTGTTTTATTACTGAAATAAGGCTCAGATTGTAAAAAAACATTACTTTTCCTTTAAGCGTTTTACAACATTCAGAGACCAGAGTGGGGTTTTTGACATTACAGTAATGCTAATGCCAATTAGCATGCTAACCGTGTACTTCCTGATTCTCGGACGGTTTGTTATTAGATGTAGACATACACAGCGGTCTTTCAGAAAACAGTCAGGAACAGGGACTTTAAAGCGACATTGTGTAACTTTTCCGGTGGAGGGTCCGGCAAATGCTTTTCTCCGTGGAAAGCTTTGCCTGGAATGTTTCACAGTATGTGAAACCTTTTTCCTCTTCAGGGAGAGCAAACCGGACCAAGTTACAGGTCAGATCAGTCAGAATGCATTTTTATTTTTGAGCTTTAAAGCCCCAGTGTGTAGGATTCGTGGCGCATAGGTGGATGGTGCTATTGCACTTCCTGTTTTAGCTACGGCAGACCTCGAGGGTCACCCGGGCGCGCCGTAACGCGGACAGCTCTCGTACCCGCGCACGAGCCGCGCACCGCTACTGTATAAATAAAATGCGGTCCCGTTTTTTTTTTCTTTTCTCATGAAAACACACATTCCCGATCATGTACCATGACAATCTACACATCAAATGAAACCTTACAGTCTCCTCTTTTTGACTATGCAATTCATTTCCCGGCACAACAATCACTCCCCGAGCACATGGGGCTTTTATACGGAAAAGCACAAAACGAGGTTAGCTTACCTTAGAATGCTTTGCACAGGTCAAACTCTGTATTTCACCATAAACTTGCTCTCAATTTGTCCGTAAGGATCCAGCGAATAAAATCCAGTAAAACAATTTAGTCCAAAACACGTGTTAGATCCATTACGACGTCTGATCCGGCAGCATGCTTGTGTTGTTTACCCAAAACCACGAGCCTTGCCGAAGGCGGAGCCCAAATGTCCTTCTGCGGCTCTCGTATTCAAAATGGCTGCCTCTACATGGGGAAGATCCCCCTTTTATGTGACTATATCTAAGTCCAAAAGAATACTTTGATTTCATGATGGAAGTGAAAAGGCTTGGAAAACTATGTATTTTTGAATGGGTATCTTCAATTTCAGTAATTAACGGGTAAAAATCTTACACACTGTCCCTTTAAAAACACCTGCAACTGAATAAATGTAAAGAAGAACTGTTTAATGTCATACTGTGGAACATTCCAGGCAGAACAATGACATCTCCATAGAAACAAGCAGCGACTGCAGGTGGCTGTGGACTTTTCCTTCATGTAATAAAGTAACATTTGTCTTGCTGAGAACAGATATATTGCATAAGCAGCTCTTGAGGGCAAAACGAGACCACTGTGTACTATCTGCATTGAATTATAATGGTGCGCTGTTAGCATGCTAGAGCTCCGTTCTGGCCTCCAAAAATCACTGCAAGGATTAATTAGGACGCTCCGTACGTACGTCACCTTCAAATGGCAAGTTCTCTTTTCACTGTTTAAATCCAAGCTGCACCGGAAAGATCAGAGTTTTTTCATATCAGTATCAGCCTGACATTATTTAGAAATAAATAGAGCCTTTTTACTCCAAATGACACATCTCGTATTTTTCTTCTTCCATTCGGATTCAATTAGAGAGCAGAAGAAAGCATCTCTCCAGCACAGAGCCAGTGTTCCTGTGTGTGGACTGCAGATTACAATGGCCCGAATCACTAATGAAACCTAACTGATCTGCTCTTCCATAACTGATTGGTCACGATGATTTCAAAGCATCGGTGCTTCTCTACATGCTCTTACATCATTACGCATATAGAACTCTCATTTACATTTCAAAGATGCACTGTATATCTTTTATGTCACCTGCTTTGTCTCAGAAATATATATCTGTGTTCGGATTGTTCCTTATAGGAGAATTAACGTTTTTTACAATCTGAGCCTTATTTCGGTAATAAAACAAGTTGTTTTACTCACCCATAGCACTTTGGTGTCATATGGAGCACTTCCAGAGATGTTTTAGATTTGCGATCTCCATCATGTGAGTTCTCGGGGCACTTATTTGCGGTCTCCAAATAACACAAACTTTAGCACTTTTCAAGCCATAGAAGCTCAATGTCTTTACCTGTCCAGCCAAATGATATCTCTCTGTATTTCCTATACAGCAAGATACCATTTGGACACCCTCGCTCCACCCTCGCTCCTCCGGTTAACAACGGACTCCGCGATTCTGATTCATTCAAAGATGGTGACGTCAGTGCACCCGCCTTTGCCCGCAACGTCCCTTCCATTCAGCTGTAAAATTGGTCTTAAATGACCTAAAACACATCAATTCCTTAAAACCACAGCAGCTGACGGCTCTAGAGGCCTTTCTTTTCAAAAAATATGTTTTTGCATTGCTTCCTACCGGCTTGGTTCACGTCGCTGTCCGTTAACTGTTCTCTGATTGGTTCACTTAGCTGTCTGTCTAAGCGCAACGGCAGCGCATTCTGGACCAAGCGTTACCAGACTCGCCGCTGGTACAGCGATGAGTCATGGATTCTTCCAGGCAATCAATGTCTTAGTCTACACTTTCGTTTGAGTCAAAAGTGGCCTGTAATCCGAGATTTATCCATAGTTTTGAGTAGATGAGGAGGACAGTGCGCATGTGCACAGTTTATTTCGCTCTCAGCTCCTGGGACCCAAACATGAAACGCAAAGTTGTAAATTATGGATACATTTCGGATTACAGGCCACTTTTGCTTCAAACAAAAGTGTAGACTAAGACATTGAGCTTCTGTGGCTTGAAAAGTGCTAAAGTTTGTGTTATTTGGAGACCGCTCGGGGCAAATATGTGTCCCACCGTGGAATCTGAGCCCGCAAGTCGTCTCAGAGGCGTTTAGTTATTCACAGATTCTGAAAGTACAGGTTCTAAGCTTTCCAATGATGTCTTACATGTGAAAATCGGACCATATTTTAAAAAGTTGTCTCTCTTTGAAAGCAGCCATACCATATTTATAAATCCAAGAAAATCCTTCTCGAAGTTTGGTCTCTTTAGCCCTCCTTGCCTAACAAGCATTTTTGAAATTAAAAATGTATGTTTTTAACGTCACTAATGCTGTTATCTGAAACATGGAGAGGCTTCTTCATGATCTCAACTAGCACATTATGCAAAAAAACGAATCACAAATTTGGAAAAAAACCCACAAAAAATGCATTTCCTGAGACTCTGTAATGCCGACATGTGCCCTCAGCTTCCGGGGTGGGACATATATTATATGCCCCGAGAACTCGCGTTACGGATATCGCTAATCTAAAACATCTCCGGAAGTGCTCCATATGACACCAAAGTGCTATGGGTGAGTAAAACAACTTGTTTTATTACCGAAATAAGGCTCAAATTGTAAAAAAATGTTAATTCTCCTTGGTTCCAAATCTAGTGCAGGCCTCTTAAAGATCCCATGACATGGTACTTCTTGATGCTTTTATATGGCTCCTTAATGGTTCCCTAATACTGTAAATGAATCCTTCTTCAAAATCAACACTCAGTGCATGAGAAACAGAGATAAGATGAGAAAGAGTCATAAATATCTCTCTCAAACACTTTATTCTGGGCGTTGTTGCTTGAATGCAAATGAGGAGAAAAAAGCTGGCCTATAGTAGAGGGTGGGGGCGTGGCCAAACTCTCCGCTCTCTGCTGTCAGCCCTCAGCTGATCCATTTCCTTGTTTTTGCACGGGGGAAGAGATTTGAAGCGTTCCATTGAAAAATAAACACATTTCCACAGAAAATAAAATTAAACCACTGCTGTTCAAAGGTCCAGAGGCTCAGATAAAGGACTTCCGAGCCTAGAAACACTCGGACGTGCCTCCAGGCAAATAAAAAAACGCATTTCGCATTGCCTAGCGCATTCGCAGTCCAAACTCTCTGGGCGTGATTTACAGAGACGCTGAGTACAGACAGACGGGGGTGGAACTGCATTTGCATTTCTTTTTTCGATCTGACGTCAATAAGGTGCCTTGTTCAAAATCGCCCGTTTGAGTTCCGATTTTTTGTAACGCAGAAAAGGATCGCAAATGCTCAGTTTAGACATTTTGCAACTTTTAACCATGGGGGGGGGGGGGGGCTAAACAGGGTAGGGGAGCTCACATTAACGTTCAAAAACCTCAGAAAGTGAAAATTTCATGCCATGAGACCTTTAAGGATCTTTCATGACGTAAAATGGACTCTTGTGAGCTTTAAGTCATGTTCGAATGTTCTTACCTCCTCAAAAACAAACCTGGAGTTGTTTTGTTGCATTCCCACATGTTTCAGTAACCCTTTATTATTAGTCTGTCTATATCTCCAAAGCTCCAAATGCTCCATTCCACCTCCACCTTGTGATGTCATGAAGTGGTAGTTTTCAACTGAACAGCTCCTTTTACCTTTGAGTAGACTGACAATTCCACACATAGACTGTATGTATAAATGGACGCATCTATCCTGCGAATCGCCGCATTTCAGCACTTCCAGCTCCATCGACTCGGGCTCCAATTCACTTTATATTGAAAAACCGTGGCCCTTCTCGCTGTAACTGCGGCTGTCAGACTCGTAATTTTGGTCTTACAATGTTTATAATAAGTCGCTCTACATGATGCTGGTGTTTTTATTTCACTATTTTGTCTGTAAACCAAGATATGAACATTAATAACAGACAAATCAGACACCTTCTTCCCCTGAGTGTTAGTAACAGGTTTGATTGACAGCGTTGCTAAGTGCCCAAAGCCCTATATCTGCCAGCCTCAATGAAGTTCATTTGACTGGAGCCGAACTCTACGGGCGACGTCACCCTCCCTTAGTCCACTTCTTTATACGATTCCAGGGCTGAGATTATCCAAATAATTCTAGCGGAGTGGAGCACTTTCTGTATTATACATTATACATTTGACTTTAGGGTTTGTGTGAATGAAACGAAACCCAACTGCAGGTGTGTTTGTGATGAGGAAACAAGATTAGAACTTATCACAGTATGGGCCCTTTAAATGTCCATTGTTCTCGTTCTTTATGTATTTATTTGACCTTTTGTCTCTTCTTTTTCTCTCTCCATCTGTGCTCACAAGTGTGCTCAAAAAGACAAATCCCGTGCACTGAGGACAACCTGGGACTGACAAGAGGTTAGGAGGAAGGAGGAAAGAAGAGTGGAGAGGAGGAAAGAGAGAGAGGAGGAGGAGACAGAGGATGCAGTGGAGAGGAGAGAGAGGATGCAGTGGAGAGGAGGAAAGAGAGAGAGAGAGAGAGGAGGAGAGAGAGGATGCAGTGGAGAGGAGGAAAGAGAGAGAGGAGGAAAGAGAGGATGCAGTGGAGAGGAGGAAAGAGAGAGAGAGAGAGAGAGAGAGAGGATGCAGTGGAGAGGAGGAAAGAGAGAGAGGAGGAGGAGACAGAGGATGCAGTGGAGAGGAGAGAGAGGATGCAGTGGAGAGGAGGAAAGAGAGAGAGAGAGGAGGAGAGAGAGGATGCAGTGGAGAGGAGGAGAGAGAGAGAGAGAGAGAGGAGGAGAGAGAGGATGCAGTGGAGAGGAGGAAAGAGAGAGAGAGAGGAAAGAGAGGATGCAGTGGAGAGGAGGAGAGAGACAGAGGAGGAGGAGACAGAGGATGGAGTGGAGAGGAGGAAAGAGAGAGAGAGAGGATGCAGTGGAGAGGAGGAGAGAGAGAGAGGATGCAGTGGAGAGGAGGAAAGAGAGAGAGGAGGAAAGAGAGGATGCAGTGGAGAGGAGGAGGAGAGAGAGGAGGAGAGAGAGGATGCAGTGGAGAGGAGGAGAGAGACAGAGGAGGAGGAGACAGAGGATGCAGTGGAGAGGAGGAAAGAGAGAGAGAGGATGCAGTGGAGAGGAGAGAGAGGATGCAGTGGAGAGGAGGAAAGAGAGAAGAGAGAGGATGCAGTGGAGAGGAGGAAGAGAGAGAGAGGAGACAGAGGATGCAGTGGAGAGGAGGAGAGAGAGGATGCAGTGGAGAGGAGGAAAGAGAGAGAAAGAGGATGCAGTGGAGAGGAGGAGAGAGAGAGGAGGAGAGGATGCAGTGGAGAGGAGGAGAGAGAGAGAGGAGGAGGAGACAGAGGATGCAGTGGAGAGGAGGAAAGAGAGAGAAAGAGGATGCAGTGGAGAGGAGGAGAGAGAGAAGAGAGAGGATGCAATGGAGAGGAGGAAAGAAATAGAGAGGGGAGAGAGGATGCAGTGGAGAGGAGTAAAGAGAGAGAGGAGGAGAGAGAGAGGAGGAGAGAGAGGATGCAGTGGAGAGGAGGAAAGAGAGAGAGAGGAGGAGAGAGAGGATGCAGTGGAGAGGAGGAAAGAGAGAGAGAGGAGGAGAGAGAGGATGCAGTGGAGAGGAGGAGAGAGAGAGGAGGAGAGAGAGGATGCAGTGGAGAGGAGGAAAGAGAGAGAGAGAGAGGATGCAGTGGAGAGGAGGAAAGAGAGAGAGGAGGAGAGAGAGGATGCAGTGGAGAGGAGGAAAGAGAGAGAGAGGAGAGAGAGATGCAGTGGAGAGGAGGAAAGAGAGAGAGAGAGGAGAGAGAGGATGCAGTGGAGAGGAGGAAAGAGAGAGAGAGAGAGGAGGAGAGAGAGGATGCAGTGGAGAGGAGGAAAGAGAGAGAGAGAGGAGGAGAGAGAGGATGCAGTGGAGAGGAGGAAAGAGAGAGAGAGGAGGAGAGAGAGGATGCAGTGGAGAGGAGGAAAGAGAGAGAGAGAGAGAGAGAGAGGATGCAGTGGAGAGGAGGAAAGAGAGAGAGGAGGAGAGAGAGGATGCAGTGGAGAGGAGGAAAGAGAGAGAGAGAGAGAGAGGAGAGAGAGGAGAGAGAGAGAGAGAGGAGGAGAGAGAGGATGCAGTGGAGAGGAGGAAAGAGAGAGAGAGAGAGGAGGAGAGAGAGGATGCAGTGGAGAGGAGGAAGAGAGAGAGAGAGAGGAGGAGAGAGAGGATGCAGTGGAGAGGAGGCAAGAGAGAGAGAGAGGAGGAGAGAGAGGATGCAGTGGAGAGGAGGAAAGAGAGAGAGAGAGGAGGAGAGAGAGGATGCAGTGGAGAGGAGGAAAGAGAGAGAGAGGAGGAGAGAGGATGCAGTGGAGAGGAGGAAAGAGAGAAGAGAGAGGAGGAGAGAGGATGCAGTGGAGAATAAAAAGAGAGAGAGAGAGGAGGAGAGAGGATGCAGTGGAGAGGGGGAGCGCCCCGGGAGCAGAGAAGAGGAGCGGTGAAGAGTGGACATCTGCATGAACCTCTACAAGTGCAGCCACTCATCCGCCGTTGCCATGGCATTTACAGGAATGGATTTTATTTGAGATTTAGCAGTTTGAACCGAAAGACCAAATGTGTTTTATTAAGTGAAGAAGAGGAGGAGGAGGTGGAGAGGCTGAGGAGGCTGATGCTTCTGCTGCTACATTCGACTAAGGGGGAAGGAGGAGAGTTAAAGGGCCCTGAGAGACAGAGAGAGGAGGTTAGAGGGATGGAGAGAAACAGAGAAGGAGAAGAACAGGATGTATCTGATAGGAGGAGGGGCAGACGAGAGAAGGAGGGAGTGAAGGATGGAGAGAGAGGAAAGAGAGAAGACATTTTAACATCAAGAGCTCCTTATACAATGTGGTAGTTAATGAAATTTAAACTCTAGATTCTATATACCCTCCTTTTAAAAGCAGGATAAAAACACATTTGACTAGTTGACTAACCGAAGCGGTGAGTTTTCGCCCTGTCATTTGTGTGCCGGTTCGGTTTGTGCTCCAGATGAAGTGCAGGTGTTTGGTGACATTTTTTGTAATTAACGGCGTACAGTTAATTCTCTTGAAGAGTGTGATTTGTGCTCACCTGTGTTAGCATAACGGTGGAAATGCCAGCAGTGCCCCCCACTGGGCTGCCATCATCGCAGCTGTTAGCGCTCAGCCTGCTAACGCTAACACACCCGCTCTGTGCACATGCATATGATTTGGTAGGGCATCTGAGCTTTTCTATGTGAGGCAAAAATGAATTACAAATATACAGAACTACATTTTTTTAGATTAAAGGTTAATATTGTAAGAACCTGGTAAACTGCAAACATTTACATTTAAAGAAAAAGTAATGTTTTTTACAATCTGAGCCTTATTTCGGTAATAAAACAAGTTGTTTTACTCACCCATAGCACTTTGGTGTCATATGGAGCACTTCCAGAGATGTTTTAGATTTGCGATCTCCATCATGTGAGTTCTTGGGGCACTTGTTTGCGGTCTCCAAATAACACAAACTTTAGCACTTTTCAAATCATAGAAGCCCGATGTCTTAGTCTACGATTTCGTGTGGTCAAAAGTGGCCTGTAATCCGAGATTTAGCCATAGTTTCGAGTAGATGAGGACGCCAGTGCGCATGTGCGGACTGTGCTCTCAGCTCCCGGGACCCAAACATGAAACGCAAAGCTGTAAACTATGGATAAATCTCGGATTACAGGCCACTTTTGCTTCAAACGAAATCGTAGACTAAGACATCGGGCTTCTATGATTTGAAAAGTGCTAAAGTTTGTGTTATTTGGAGCCCGCACGGGGCATATTACATGCTTGGGGAATATATTATATGCCCCGAGCTATGGCTAGAAGTTGCGCTAGGCTAACGCTAATCTAAAACATCTCTGGAAATGCTCCATATGACACCAAAGTGCTATGGGTGAGTAAAACAACTTGTTTTATTACCGAAATAAGGCTCAAATTGTAAAAAAAAAACGTACCTTTTCCTTTAAGAGTTTTTTTTTTATTTTTTAAAGATGCATTGTGTAATTTTTCTGGTGGAGGGTTTGGGGTTTTTTTTGCTCAAAAACACCTAGAAAAAAAACAGGCATTCTGATTTTGAGCGGGGTCGCCTCTCCATAGATCTGACCTGTAACTTGGTCTGGTTTGGTCTCCATGAAGATGAAAAGGTTTAGGCTACGTTTATACGGTGACGATCAAAACAGAAGACGCAAAAGTGGCGTCTCGTCTTAAATTTTTTTTATCGTTTAGACGAGCGTTCTCAACAGGAAATGTTTCTTTATATGAAGACGCAAAAGTGGGCGAATTCGATTGAATATGCATGCCAGGCCGCTAATATAATGTCAGAGCTACCTTTTTCAGGACACCGACAGGGGCTCTCATTTTGCCCTCGATGTCGGGTCGGAGCTCTTCGCTTAAAGCCCCAGTGTGTAGGATTCATGGCGCATAGGTGGATGGTGCTATTGCACTTCCTGTTTTAGCTACGGCAGACCTCGAGGGTCACCCGGGCGCGCCGTAGTGCGGACAGCTCGCGTACCGGTGCAAGAACCGGTGAAAACACACATTCCCGATCATGTACCATGACACTCTACACATCAAATGAAACTTTACAGTCTCCTCTTTTTGACTATGCAATTAATTTCCCGGCACAACAGTCACTCCCCGAGCACATGGGGCTTTTATACGGAAAAGCACAAAACGGAAAAGCACAAAGCTTACCTTTGACGGCTCTGCCCAGGTCAAACTCAGCATTTCACCATAAGCTTTGTCTGAAATCTGTCCGTAAGGATCCAGCGAATAAAATCCAGTAAAACAATTTAGTCCAAAACACGTGTTAGATCCATTACGACGTCTGATCCGGCAGCATGCTTGTGTTGTTTATCCAAAACCACGAGCCTTGCCGAAGGCGAAGGCGGAGCCCAAATGTCCTTCTGCGGCTCTCGTATTCAAAATGGCTGCCTCTGCATGGGGAAGATCCCCCTTTTATGTGACTATATGTAAGTCCAACAGAATACTTTGATTTCATGATGGAAGTGAAAAGGCTTGGAAAACAATGTATTTTTGAATGGGTATCTTCAATTTCAGTAATTAACGGGTAAAAATCTTACACACTGTCCCTTTAATGCAGTGCTTCTCAATTATTTTCTATGACGCCCCCCCTAGGAAGAAGAAGAAATTTCACGCCCCCCTCCCTGTGCACGACTATTAATAGTATTATTTGTCAAGAAAATTATTAGTACACCTCTGCATAACAATGTATCCTTTTATTAACATTAAAAACAAAAAAAGAAAGAAACTTCCAACAAACACTGCACTCTTTTTTTGCACTGAGGACTCAAATATTAATGTGCTTTTAATGCAGCTTTGTGCACATTTGTTTATGTTTTACAGAAACAAAACTTAAAAACCACATGGTCCATTTGCATAAACTCAAAGCTCAGTGGAATATAACGTGTTTTTTCTGTGACAGAGGATGTTCTGCTGATGGCAAGTCTGTTCTGTGCGTATATCACGTATTTAAGGTCGCCGAACCCTGCCCCAGAGCGACAACGAGAGCGCTACTGCCAACTACTGTTGTTGATGTGCAATTACACTTTCGTTCTAGTACAGTATGGCAAAAAAGCATGTTTCCCAGGGTCACACGCGCCTGGCATCACACCGCGCCCCCCCAGGGGGGCCCGCCCCACTATTTGAGAAGCACTGCTTTAATGCAACAAGAGCTTGTTGCATTAAAGCAACAAGCTCTTGTTGCTTTAATGCATTCTGAAGTTTTCCACCCAAGCACTGTCATCAACTAATCCATTCTCAAAATTGTTCCACCACTGACTGGTTCTGCCCGGTCTTGTCCAAACTCGCCTCTGTTGCCTGCGATGTATTGTTATTGTTTTTACCGGCTTAGCGCATCCAGTGTGACGTCAGGTGTATGCGGCGTGAACATGTTTTGCGCTTCTTGCCGTTGAGACGGAGGCACAACCTGGGCCGTCTTCAGAACTCCACACTCTGGAAGGAGTCTTCAGATTTTTGCGGTTTCAGAGCCCGACGGCGCCGCCGCCGTGTAAACGAAAGACACTTCCGATAGAATATTTTGTCGTTTTCAATCGCAGTCGTCTAAACGGCCCCTTAATGCCATGCTGTGAAACAACATTCCCTCATCAAAAACATGCCTGAAGAGGTTTTATTTGTCATCCATGCATATTTGAGCAATCTAGTGATCTCTCCCGGGCCCTATTCAAACCCTCCTTATGGTTAGCTGTAAGATTCTGTACAAGGCTCTGCCCACATAAATATACAAAACATGATGCAAAATTGTACACAGCAACTTGCCAAACCTGACATGATGTGCAGTAGTTTCATTAGTGTGTTGTGGTAGTGCTCTGACTTGGCGTGGAAACCAAAAGGAGGCGAGACTCTTTCAGTGAACATAGCATTTTCATATCTACAGTATACATATCTTATATTTTAGCTGTCAATAGCCCATAGAAATAAAAGACCCCCACTTTAAAGGGACAGTGTGTAAGATTTTTACCCGTTAATTACTGAAATTGAAGATACCCATTCAAAAATACATTGTTTTCCAAGCCTTTTCACTTCCATCATGAAATCAAAGTATTCTTTTGGACTTAGATATAGTCACATAAAAGGGGGATCTTCCCCATGCAGAGGCAGCCATTTTGAATACGAGAGCCGCAGAAGGACATTTGGGCTCCGCCTTCACCTTCAGCAAGGCTCGTGGTTTTGGGTAAACAACACAAGCATGCTGCCGGATATGGTGCTGCCGGATATGCTGCCGGATATGGTGAAATACAGAGTTTGACCTGTGCAAAGCATTCTAAGGTAAGCTAACCTAATTTTGGGCTTTTCCGTATAAAATCCCCATGTGCTCGGGGAGTGATTGTTGTGCAGGGAAATGAATTGCATAGTCAAAAAGAGGAGACTGTAAGGTTTCATTTGATGTGTAGAGTGTCATGGTACATGATCGGGAATGTGTGTTTTCATGAGAAAAGAAAAAAATAAAAAGTAACCGCGCGGGTACGCGAGCTGGCCGTGTTACGGCGCACCCGGGTGACCCTCGAGGTCTGCCGTAGCTAAAACAGAAAGTGCAATAGCACCATCCACCTATGCGCCACGAATCCTACACACTGGGGCTTTAAACTAGGATGTACTTGTTGTTAGAAAGGCAGTAGGTTTGTAAAGAGTGCCCACTAGTGGTGCTCGGAGTTTAGCTCAGAGCGCGCTGCACCGCTGTCTTAGGCTGCGTCCCATTACTCTGTCATACCCCTACCCCTTGGTTGTGCGTGTTCATGTGAGGGCAAGGGGTGTCACGATTCTAATTTTGATCAAGGGCTCAGGCCACGACCTCGGGCTACAAACCCCTTGAAACGAGGTAAGCTCTCGACCAGACTTGGAACGAAGTGGTACGCCTACAAGCTCAGGCAGGTTTTGGGATCAGGATGGCAGCGTCACATGGACCAGCCGAGGAGTCTCATAAATGTATTTTCAGCAGTTGTAATTATTGATTAACAGTTGAGCACGGTTTACAATTATGACGCTTATGTTCTACGTTACTTTTAGTGAACTGTTGTTGCGGTGTCTGTTTAGCCGACGTTATCGTTTTCATCGAACTTTTATGTATAAACGAGCTCTTTTTTTGTCGAGCTGAGGTACCTGATAATCCTTGACATGGCGAGGGACGATGATGTAAACGGTAATCAAGTGGTTTCCCATTTCTTAGGGGAACATTTGCACCCCGAGCCCTCTCAGCTCGGTATCGAGGGGCAAGACAAAGATGTAGATAAAGGGGTAGGGGAAGGGGTAAGACAGAGTAATGGGATGCAGCCTCAATTAGTTCATGAGGCTCGAGCGTGCAGTCTTCTACCATCAACTTAAAGGTCCCATGACATGGTACTTCTTGATGCTTTTATATGGCTCCTTAATGGTTCCCTAATACTGTAAATGAATCCTTCTTCAAAATCAACACTCAGTGCATGAGAAACAGAGATAAGATGAGAAAGAGTAATTTTTCTCACTGTGAACACTCTATAATGGGCGTTGTTGCTTGAATGCAAATGAGGAGAAAAGAGCTGGCCTATAGTAGAGGGTGGGGTGTGTCCAAACTCTCCGCTCTCCGCTGTCAGCTCTCAGCTGATACATTTCCGTGTTTTTGCACGGGGGAGAGATTTGAAGCGTTCCATTGAAAAATAAACACATTTCCACAGAAAATAAAATTAAACCACTGCTGTTCAAAGGTCCAGAGGCTCAGATAAAGGACTTCCGAGCCTAGAAACACTCGGACGTGCCTCCAGGCAAATAAAAAAACGCATTTCGCATTGCCTAGCGCATTCGCAGTCCAAACTCTCTGGGCGTGATTTACAGAGACGCTGAGTACAGACAGACGGGGGTGGAACTGCATTTGCATTTCTTTTTTCGATCTGACGTCAATAAGGTGCCTTGTTCAAACTCGCCCGTTTGAGCTCCGATTTTTTGTAACGCAGAAAAGGATCGCAAATGCTCAGTTTAGACATTTCGCAACTTTTAACCATGGGGGGGGGGGGCCTAAACAGGGTAGGGGAGCTCACATTAACGTTCAAAAACCTCAGAAAGTGAAAATTTCATGCCATGGGACCTTTAAAGGAAAAGTAACGTTTTTTACAATCTGAGCCTTATTTCGGTAATAAAACAAGTTGTTTTACTCACCCATAGCACTTTGGTGTCATATGGAGCACTTCCAGAGAATGCTATGGGTGAGTAAAACAACTTGTTTTATTACCGAAATAAGGCTCAAATTGTAAAAAACAAAAAATTACTTTTCCTTTAAGTTATGTGTTGTTGAAGAAAAGTAAGTTTATGTCATTCAGGGCTGCAGAGACATTTGTATAGACGTCCTTTGCTGTTGTTTTATGCATATCTGGATGTGTTGTTCATGTTCTTTTATGTAATATCTGTTTGTAAGGGAGTAGCTTAGACGTTATTTCTTTATTCTGTGCCTGCTATTTAGCCAGTCAGTGTTTATTCCATGTTTGCTATTTGTTTGTTATAGTATCTTTAGCATTACAGCTTTTACTGTATTAATGTATATTATAGCACGCTTAATTTCTGTATTCTTTTTTCCTTTATAGACCATAACCATACTAATGGACAGTACCTATGATGCTGCCTGAGTTTCATTAAAGCCTCCTGAATTTTATCATCTGCATCCTGTCTCATATCACTATCCGAGCTAACACCTTTACAGTCCTGACAGTTAATACTCTTGAATACTTGTCTTAAAAAAACCCGACGTTATAAATAGACCTATGTTGTGTTCAGATCGCCGTGTCAAAACTGCACCAAACGCCTTTAGTTTTTGACACCTTTTTGGTTAAGGGCAGACGCTTGGAACTCGTGGGAAATATAGCAGAAAGTTCAGATTTTTCAACTCTGGCGTCTGACGCATAAGAAATAAAAAACATTCTTAAAACCTTTCCACAATACTAGTCATATGCCTTTGTGTACCTGCTTTGGCTTTTTACATTTTTAAGGTTGTTTTCACACTTTGGTTCGTTTAAAACAAACTAGAGTTCGTTTGCTCCTTTGATTCGGACCTTTTGTTCTGGTGTGAATAAAAACCAAAAATCTCGATCTGGAGCAAACAAGCGAACCGAGACCACCTAAAAAGCTTGGTCTCGGCACGGTTCCATTCGAATCCTGGTGCGGTTCGTTTGAGGTGAGAATGCAGACCGGACTCGATCCAACACAAGTTGGCTTTTTGTACTTAAAGGAAAAGTAACGTTTTTTACAATTTGAGCCTTATTTCGGTAATAAAACAAGTTGTTTTACTCACCCATATCACTTTGGTGTCATATGGAGCACTTCCAGAGATGTTTTAGATTAGCGTTAGGCTAACGCCGTTAGCCTAGCGTGACTTATAGCCATAGCTCGGGGCATATAATATATTCCCCAAGCATGTAATATGCCCCGTGCGGGCTCCAAATAACACAAACTTTAGCACTTTTCAAATCATAGAAGCTCGATGTCTTTAGTCTACGATTTCGTCTGGTCAAAAGTGGCCTGTAATCCGAGATTTAGCCATAGTTTCGAGTAGATGAGGAGGCCAGTGTGCATGCGCGGACTGTGCTCTCAGCTCCCGAGACCCAAACATGGAACGCAAAGCTGTAAACTATGGATAAATCTCGGATTACAGGCCACTTTTGCTTCAAACGAAATCGTAGACTAAGACATTGGGCTTCTATGATTTGAAAAGTGCTAAAATTTGTGTTATTTGGAGCCCGCACGGGGCATATTACATGCTTGGGGAATATATTATATGCCCCGAGCTATGGCTAGAAGTCGCGCTAGGCTAACGGCGTTAGGCTAACGCTAATCTAAAACATCTCTGGAAGTGCTCCATATGACACCAAAGTGCTATGGGTGAGTAAAACAACTTGTTTTATTACCGAAATAAGGCTCAAATGGTAAAAAACGTTACTTTTCCTTTAACGAGCTCCTGTCGTATGTCGAGCATTATGGGAAACCGAGGCTGATGAAACGAAACTTACAAGGCTTACTTACGTTTTGCGTGAAGAGCAAGAGTCAGAACTTGATGCTCACATGAGCTCTGTCCTGCGTAGTCGTCTTGTCCTGTGTCTTCGTCGTTTGGAAACTGATTGTAAAATAGTGTAAACCTCATGATGCTGCTCAAAGGTTTGTGCGAACTGTAAAAACTGAGCCAACCATATCGCTATGACTACATTGAAAACAGCACGTAACACCATTATTCTCCTCCTTCACGTGTTTGGACACGGCTCATTTCTGTCCAATGGCTGAGCGACCTCAGCACACATGTTTTTTTTATTTATACAGTCAGCCTGTTTTGGACAGTCAGCCTTTTCCTACAGTGCAATAAAAGAATGGAACCAACTCCCAGATGAAATCAAAAATCAACCTAACTATGACTCCTTTTGTAAAGAACTAAAAAAATGGCTATGGACTGGTCAGACTTGTCTGCACTGAAGCACTTACTTTCTGTTCCCGGTGTGCTATGTTTTAAAATATGTAATATGTTTCAACTTTTAAGAATGTATTAATAAGTTTACTTTTTAATATTGTGATGTGAATGTTGTATGTGAGCTGCTGAATGTGTGCTTTTTATATTGTTGGAGGTGTAAATTGTATAATTTATTATTGTTCCTCAGGGACTGCAGATGGAAACGAGCTGTTTAGCTATAATCTGATGCAGTACATCTGTTTTATGAGCATAATGTCTCTGTACATTGTCCCTTCAAATAAAGACTAATAATAATAATAATAATAATAATAATAATAATAATAATAAATATAGCCGCAAGCGGCGATGATCGGCCCTCGCTTGCACTCGCTGGGGGGTGGCGCTAACGCGCCATTTTCCTCCCCTTTTTTCTAGCTGGATGCATGTGTGAGTTTGTGCGTTATCTGGATGCATTTGTGTTGAATGCCTGGGGTTGAGGTGGGGAGGGGTTGTTTTTTTTTTGCCTTTTAATTTCAATTATTTTAAGAGGACGGTCAATCATAAGCCTTTCCTGCACTGTTCTGTTATTTTCTTTTTCTTTTGTGTGTATTTTTGTTCTTTTAAATGCTGGGTGCAAACATTAAAAAAATCAATTGAATAAATAAAAATATGAGGACAGAAAATGGTGCCTTTGACACCAGGTCACATGGCCTATCCAATATGGCTGGCTGGTTGCCTAGCAACGACGTAATATACTTTTTTATTCCTATTCCCATGATGCATCTATGTACAGAATTTGGTGTGGCTATACCAAACTTTGTCGAGCATCCTATTGGCGGGGACAGAGGTTTGGCCTGTTACCATGGCAACACGATGTGAGATGGCATGGGGGTGTCACTATGTGTTTTGATCAAGACCATGTCACGAATGTGTGGTCCAAATTTGGTGTGTCTACGGAAAAGTAAAATTCTTCTTTTCCATGCAATTACCTTAGGGGGCGCTATTATGGCCATTTCAGATTTTTTTTTATGTCAATCTGTTCAGGGCTAGGGTGTACCCCAACGAGTAAAGTTTGAGTGAAATCAGCCAAACTATTAGCACATTATCACTCGTCCAAGTTTGACAGGAAGTAGCGCCGTCACCACCAGGTGACATGGTTTATCCTATATGGGTGGTTGGTTGCCTAGCAATGGCGTAATGTACTTTTTTGTTCCTATTCCCATGATGCATCTGTGTACCAAATTTGGTTTGACTATGACAAAGTTTTTGCCTGGCGTCCCATTGGCGAGGACAGATGTTTGGCCTGTTGCCATGGCAACATGATGGAACATGGCGTGTTGGCGTCATTGAGTTTTTTGATCGAGACCCTGTCATGAATGTGTGTACCAAATTTGGTACGTCTATGACAAAGTAAAATTTTTCTGTTCCATGCAATTACTCTAGGGGGCGCTATAACGGCCATTTTAGATTTTTTTATATCAATCTGTTTAGGGCCAGGGTCTCTAACAACGATTAAAGTTTGAGTTAAATCGGCCAAACTATGAGTGCATTATCACTCGTCGAAGTTTGATCGGAAGTGGCGCCTTTGCCACCAGGTTGCATGGTCTATGCAATATGGCTGGATGGTTGCCTAGCAATGGTATAATATACTTTTTTGTTTCTATTCCCATAATGCATCTGTGTACCAAATTTGATTTGACTACACCAAAGTTTTTGCCAGGCGTCCCATTGGCAAGGACAGATGTTTAGCCAGTTACCATGGCAACACAATGGGAGATGGCGCGGGGGCGTCATTGAGTTTTTTGATCGAGACCCTGTCACAAATGTGTGTACCAAATTTGGTATGTCTACGACAAAGTAAAATTTTACACTTCCATGCAATCTCCCTAGGGGGCGCTATAGTGTCCATTTTTGATTTTCTCATATCAATCTGTTCAGGGCCGGGGTGTCCACCAACAATTAAAGTTTGAGTGAAATTGGCCAAAGTATGTGCCAATTATCACTCGCCGGATTTGATGGCGAGCCGCAAAAACACACCTGTAATTTGTGGCGTTGTCACGGAAACACCGTTCACTCTTTTAGAACGCTTTTAACAACTTTTAATGTCCCACTTGTCTAGATGATACAGCACGATTCTGGTGAGTCTGGGTCAAAAACCCTAGGAGGAGTTCGTTAAAATACGAGGACAGGAAAATGCACCTTCAACTCCGGGTCGCGTGCTCAGGCCAATATGGCTAACTTTCTGTTGGTCGCCTAGCAACCGCTTAATATACTTTTTTGTTCCTATTCCCATGATGCATCTGTGTACCAAATTTGGTTTGGCTACGACAAAGTTTTTGCCTGGTGTCTCATTGGTGATGACAGATGTTTGGCCTGTTGCCATGGCAACACGATGGGACATGGCGTATTGGTGTCATTGAGTTTTTTGACCGAGACTCCGTCACGAATGTGTGTACCAAATTTGGTATGTCTACGACAAAGTAAAATTTTGTATGCGCGAATTATCGCTCGTTAAAGTTTGATGGCGAGCCGCAAAAATGAACACGAAAACACCGTTCACTCTTTTAGAACGCTTTTAACAACTTTTAATGTCCCACTTGTCTAGATGATACAGCACGATTCTGGTGAGTCTGGGTCAAAAACCCTAGGAGGAGTTCGTTAAAATACGAAGACAGGAAAATGCACCCTCGGTGTCAGGTCACGTGCTCGGTCCAAAATGGCCGACTTCCTGTTGGTCGCCTAGCAACCGCATAATATACTTTTTTGTTCCTATTCCCATGATGTATCTGTGTACCAAATTTGGTTTGACTATGACAAAGTTTTTGCAGAGAATCCTAATGACAAGGACAGATGTTTGGCCTGTTGCCATGACAACACGATGGGAGCTTGCGCGGGAGAGTCATTGAGTTTTTTGATCGAGACCCCGTCACGAATATGTGTACCAAATTTGGTATGTCTATGACAAAGTAAAATTTTGCACTTCCATGCAATCTCCCTAGGGGGCGCTATAGTGTCCATTTCAGATTTTCTTATATCAATCTGTTCAGGGCCGGGGTGTCCACAAACGATTAAAGTTTGAGTGAAATCGGCCAAAGTATGCGCGAATTATCGCTCGTCGAAGTTTGATGGCGAGCCGCAAAAACGAACCCGAAATTTGTGGCGTTGTCACGGAAACACCGTTCACTCTTTTAGAACGCTTTTAACAACTTTTAATGTCCCACTTGTCTAGATGATACAGCACGATTCTGGTGAGTCTGGGTCAAAAACCCTAGGAGGAGTTCGTTAAAATACGAGGACAGGAAAATGCGCCCTCGGTGCCGGGTCACGTGCTCGTTCCAATATGGCCGACTTCCTGTTGATCGCCTAGCAACGGTGTAATATAGTTTTTTGTTCCTATTCCCATGATGCATCTGTGTACCAAATTTGGTTTGGCTACGACAAAGTTTTTGCCTGACATCCCATTGGCAAGGAGAGAAGTTTGGCCTGTTGCCATGGCAACACGATGGGACATGGCGTGTTGGCGTCATTGAGTTTTTTGATCGATACCCCATCACGAATATGTGTACCAAATTTGGTATGTCTACGACAAAGTAAAATTTTGCGCTTCCATGCAATCTCCCTAGGTGGCGCTATAGCACCCATTTCAGATTTTCTTATATTAATCTGTTCAGGGCCGGGGTGTCCACCAACGATTAAAGTTTGAGTGAAATCGGCCAAAGTATGCGCGAATTATCGCTCGTCGAAGGTTGATGGCGAATCGCAAAAACGAACCCGAAATTTGTGGCGTTGTCACGGAAACACCGTTCACTCTTTTAGAACGCTTTTAACAACTTTTAATGTCCCACTTGTCTAGATGATACAGCACGATTCTGGTGAGTCTGGGTCAAAAACCCTAGGAGGAGTTCGTTAAAATACGAGGACAGGAAAATACGCCTTCGGCGCCGGGTCACGTGCTCGTTCCAATATGGCCGACTTCCTGTTGGTCGCCTAGCAACGGCGTAATATATTTTTTGGTTTGTAACGGCATGACCTATCCACCATCCGAATTTCGTTTGTCTACGACAAAGTTCATTTTTCGGGTATAGCCATTGGCGCAATGTATTTTGATTTTCCAGGTGGCGCTGTCGAGCCATTTTTTAAGATTTTTTAATACAGATTATTTGTAAATTCCTTTTTTGGCGTTCTTGAATTTTGTGCAAAATTTCGTGAGTTTTCGTCGGTGGGAAGTACCCGAAACCTGAAAAAAGGGGGGGAGGAAAATAATAATAATAAGAAGAAGAAAAACCAGAACAATAACAATATGGTGCCACCTATGGTGGCAATATATATATCAATGGAAAGGGCTCGCGTCCAGTAACGCACCCGTGGGGTCCATTGTCAATGACGAGCGCGTTGCGCTCGTCATTGACCTCATCGATTACTCACTTGCCCAATACATATTTTTGGCGTTTACGATGGTTAACGATTACAATTATGCCGCTTTCGCGGCAATGGGCAGTGCCAGTCTGTGCTATTGGATACTGTGAGTGTCACTATAGTGTGGCATTGAGTGTTTGGAAAAGGGAGAGCGCTTCGCGCTCTGGTTTTGTGGGCACACATGACATCGTGCACTGCGTGCACGATGTCATGTGTGCCCACAAAACAATTACAATTTTGCCGCCACGGGCGGTGCCACCGTGCCAGGTCAGCGGGCACCAGTCGTTGACATGAGTGCTAGGTGCTTAAAAAGGGGAGAGCGCTTCGCGCTCTGCTGCGTGCGCAAAACAAAGCGCTTCGCGCTTTGTTTTCCGAACGCTGGTGGGCCGAGAATGTTTTGGGGTGAACAATTACAATTTGGCCGCTATCGCGGCCACGGGCGATGCCACCGTGCCAAGTCAGCGGGCACCAGTCGTTGACATGAGTGCTAGGTGTTTAAAAAGGGGAGAGCGCTTCGCGCTCTGCTGCGTGCACAAAACAAAGCGCTTCGCGCTTTGTTTTGTGCACGCTGGTTCTGCAGTGCTTCGCACTGCAGAACAGTAACAAAAGGCCCTACGCTTTAGCGCTCGGGCCTAATAATAATATGTTCGTCCACTTGGGGAAAAAAATGCAGTGTGAAAGCGAACCGCACCAAAATAATAAAAAATTAAAATTTGGTCCGGACCAAAGCAAGTGAACTAACGCACTTTCCTGGTGTGAAAACGACCTAAGACACCTTATAAATTAAATGCGATATTTTCATTTGAGTATTTTATTTTTCCAAAAGCCTATTGGAAAAATCTATTTAAAAAATGTGTTTCCGGAACCTCATCGAGCTTTGTTGTAGTTCTTTGTGTGTTTTTACAGGAGCACTAACAATTTAGGTTTACTATCAAGAAACCTTCAGAAAAATATGTTTAAGTTTTGAAAGCTCTGTAGAACTAATGACCACAAAAGGCCCATATGAACCTATTTTCTGTCGTATGCCTAACCTATTTTATGTGTGTGACCCGCCGCTGGAAAAGCCAGCACAACTCTTTTATTTTTTTTATTTGTGATTTTCTGGTTTTTTTTTTGCAAAATGTGCTAGTTGAGATCATGAAGAAGTCACTCCATGTTTCAGATAACAGCATTGGTTGCTTTAAAAGCATACAATTTTTCTTTGAAATTGGCTTGTTTTTCGGAAAGAATCGGGGCATGTAAATGACCATACTGCCGCTGCTCACCAATCATGTGACATTAGCGCTGCTTTGTTTCCTTTTTCCACCTATCAGCTCGTGAATATTTACACCGCATTTCAACAGGATAAGGACAGTGAAAATGGAGAAAATCTGTAATCTGTGTCTTGACTGTAAATGCTACGTAAGAAGGAAGGAGAAGTCTTTCCTTGGGACACGGGACACGTTCGGGACACGTCAGTTTCTCCGGTGCTCATGTACAGAATACGATCGGATACTTGAGCTGCCGAAAGACCTTAGATACGTGAATAATGTTATGTGGTGAGTAAAGTGCTTCTAAACTTTGACACTGCAGACTTTAGGACAGTGCTTCTCAAATAGTGGGGCGGGCCCCCCTGGGGGGTGCGGGGTGATGCCAGGGGGGCGCGTGTGACCCTGGGAAACTTGCTTTTTTGCCGTACTGTACTAGAACTAAGTGTAATTGCACATCAACAACAGTAGTTGGCAGTGGCGCTCTCATTGTCGCTCTGAGCCCCAGAGAGACAATGAGAGCGGGTGTACGGGTCTTTAGCTTTGAGCAAATGAATTGTAGTAAAAAAAACCTCAAGAAAAATTGACAAATTTCTAACAGGGATGAAGATAAAGGCGGAGAGAGATGGAGATAATGCAAAAGAAAGCCATCCGAAAAGCTAAGTTGAGGAAATACGACGAAGCCTATTTAGAGTTCGGCTTCACTGTGACTACCAGTGTTGTCCCTGAACGATAGTTCATGAACGATAGTTCATGAACGATAGTTCATGAACGATAGTTCATGAACGCGTTCATATTTTGGGCAAACGTGAACTGAACGCTCTGTATTACTGCCTGATGAACGAACTGTGAACGAGTTCATTCTGGTGCATCCGCTATCTCTTTAACTTCGTTCAATAGGGTCTCAGATTTCTGATCCATCCATCTGAAATTTCCGAGCCATGTGCCCACTTCCCCCCTCGCCCTGACCGGCACCTCTCTCCCTCTCTCCCTCTCTCCCTCTCTCCCTCTCTCCCTCTCTCTCCCTCTCTCCCTCTCTCCCTCTCTCCCTCTCTCTCCCTCTCTCCCTCTCTCCCTCTCTCCCTCTCTCCCTCTCTCCCTCTCTCCCTCTCGCTCCGCCTGGTTTGCCTCAAACCTTTCTCTGCTCCTGCAGGAGTGCTTACAAACTGTTTCCTGCTCTCAGGACTCTGTTCCCCTCCTGCTCTCCTGACCTTCTCCTCCTCCTGCTCTCTGGTTCAGGGGCCAAACTGCGGCACTTCCTGGTCTTGCGAGAAACAGCGCAGAGTGGTGCGCTAAAGGGGGCCACATTAAAGGGGGAATCACTAATGTTAATTTGCGGGTTTATTTTGTTACCTTACGAATGACCCAACAAACAAAAATTTCAAGTTACGAAACGCCTTCACGTCAAATTTTGGTCTCTAGATACGAATGAAATTTCAAGTTACAAAACGCGAAATCTCCAATCCAATCCAACTTTATTTATAAAGCACTTTAAAAACAACAAATCTCAAAAATTCAATTAATGCGCGCTCAGATGCACGCCCAGAAACGTAAATACCCCACACACGGGGTTAGGTTCCAGAGGTGGCCCGCGGTGGGAGAGGTCCACGAGGTAGGACAACTTTGTACTGTATTTTACCGTGAGGCGGCACGGTAGCTGAGTGCCGCCTCACGGTAAAATGAGGCGGCATGAGTTGCTTCACAGCAAGAAGGTTCCGGGTTCGATCCCCGGGTCGCCCAGGCCTTTCTGTGTGTGTTCTGTGTGGAGTTTGCATGCATGGTCTGGGTTCGATCTGGGTTCGATCCCCGGGTCGCCCGCGGCCTTTCTGTGTGGAGTTTGCATGTTCTCCCTGTGTCTGGGTGGGTTTCCTCCGGCACTCCGGTTTCCCCCACCAACCCAAAACATGCACCATAGGTACTCCAGCTTAGGTCCTGACCAAGCCGAAGCAAGAAGATCATGGAGATGGTCCCCGGGCGCCCTAATGTGTGTGCTGCCCACTGCATCCTATATACATAAAGTATATAGGATGGGTTAAAATGCAGAGAAGAATTTCTCCAGTGTGAGATCAATAAAGTCACTTCTTCTTCTTCTACATGTTTTAGGGCTGTAAATGCCTCACCATACACATACGCTTTTCTCAGACTGGAGTTTTTCTCTCATTTCTCTCTCGTTTGAACACTCGAACTTTCATAGATTTTCAATGGAATGACACAACAATGTCATGTCAATGGGAGACACAACAACACATGATCAGTATGGTAAA
Organism: Paratrypauchen microcephalus; assembly: GCA_036785185.1. Classification (NCBI taxonomy): domain Eukaryota; kingdom Metazoa; phylum Chordata; class Actinopteri; order Gobiiformes; family Gobiidae; genus Paratrypauchen; species Paratrypauchen microcephalus. The sequence goes on along the minus strand of JAVJIX010000089.1, from coordinate 248,455 downwards.
ATTCACCTGTCTCACGACGGTCTAAACCCAGCTCACGTTCCCTTAGTGAGTGAACAATCCAACGCTTGGTGAATTCTGCTTCACAATGATAGTAAGAGCCGATCAAAAAGCGAGCCAGCCCCGCCCCGCTCTTATTCCCGCTGAAAGAGCGTCTTTCTCGGCCTCTTAGCTCTAGCGCGGAACGCGCAAGGAGCGCAGACACGAGCAATGCGCTCCTCCAACGGCACTGCGATGTTATAATAATAACAGGTCCAATCCAGGTTTATTCGAACTATCCCCTTCGAATAACAAAAGGAACAAATGAGGGGATAGTTTCAGAGCTATTTCAGAGCAGTGAGCTCCTCATAGGGCTCAACAGAGATGCTAAACGAGACGCCAGGGAAACAAAAGATACAAATTAGTTGAGATAGTTTCAGAAGGATTTCAGTGTAGTGAGCTCCTCCCTGCAGCTAGATATAAACAGGGACTAACCAGCACTAGAACCAGAACTGAAGAAGTCTCTCGGATGAGCAGCGAAACGTCTTCAACCAAACAAACTTTGTCCAGCTGACAAATTGAACTTCTCCTTTTATCATAGCTGGTTAAACTCCTGAATCTTTGGAAAAGTCTATAGAAAAATGATTGAAAAATGTACTTCCGGAAGCAGAGCAGGCGGTCACTGTGGAGCTCCGTTGGCTGATCCTCCATGTTGGGCTGTGGGCATTAATGACTTTCACAGTTGGTGTTTTTAGCTTTTGTCTGCTTCAAAGCCCCACCTACCTCCAGCTGCTCCTGCACCCCTCCTGGTCACATACAACCCGCTGTCAATCACGAGATCTGAAAGGGTGCCCCCTGTGGCCGTGTCTGAGCCTACAGGGCACAGCACAGTCCACTTCAGTGCAGTGTTTTCTTATGCACACAAGAGAAATGGGATCACAAAACTCAAAAGAGCATATTGATCATGTGGAGTTCACGCTGAGATCGTGTGGGTGCTCAAAGAACAAAGCCTCCAAGCAGAAGCCCACGTGGTTATTTCTCGTCTGTGAAATGTCATTTATTTGAACATAGAGAAATGTTTAAAGAGACTGATCTGAGCTTTCACAGGTGTAATAATACCGTGTCTATATTGTTTTTCTTTATTTCTATGGACAGAAATTCTCAGCATCTGTTCCCGATGCTTCCTGGACACCTCTTGGGAGAGGTGTTCCAGGCATGTCCCACCGGGAGGAGGCCCCGGGGAAGATCCAGGACACACTGGAGGGGCTGTGTCTCTGCTGGCCTGGGAATGCCTCTGGATCCCCCTGGAGGAGCTGGAAGAAGTGTCTGTGGAAAGGGACTTCTCTGCACAGACTGCTGCTTCCACGATGCAGCCCTGATAAAGCGGATGAAAATGGATGGATTTTTGCACACATTAGAGTCGTGTGATCCCTCAGTCCTCCAGGTGTAAAAGGAAAATTCAACCTTACAAACGTTTTTTGAGTGAAGACATTTCTTAGCTCGTCCAAGCTGCTTCTTCAGTTCAGCTGGTGAACGCTGCTTATATCTGCCTGAAGGGAGGAGCTAAACACACGGAAACTACTTGTAACTACCTACTTGAGTCATATTTTCAGAGCACCCATTAGAGACCTGAACAATTATGCAAAATATCAAATTAACATCTTCACATTTATAATATATTCATTTTTGTCACGTTCAGCCCTCACACAGAAGAGCTCAGGTGTGTTACCTGAAACATTTTCTCTCTAAAACTTTTGTCTAGTCGCCAGAATGTGCTATATTCACTCTTACGTCACAAAACATGCAGGAAACATGCAAAAATCTGGTAAAACTGAGAAAATGGCCCGGTTTTCTTCATCTAGATGTTATTGTATTCTTTCTTTTTTCCTTTTATAAATTGCCTATGAATTTGTGTATTATAATTTGTCTAACTTAAAGCCCCAGTGTGTAGGATTCGTGGCGCATAGGTGGATATGGTGCTATTGCACTTTCTGTTTTAGCTACGGCAGACCTCGAGGGACCCGTGGTCCCGTTTTTTTTTTTTTCTTTTCTCATGAAAACACACATTCCCGATCATGTACCATGACACTCTACACATCAAATGAAACCTTACAGTCTCCTCTTTTTGACTATGCAATTCATTTCCCTGCACAACAATCACTCCCCGAGCACATGGGGCTTTTATACGGAAAAGCACAAAACAAGGTTAGCTTACATTAGAATGCTTTGCACAGGTCAAACTCTGTATTTCACCATAAACTTGCTCTCAATTTGTCCGTAAGGATCCAGCGAATAAAATCCAGTAAAACAATTTAGTCCAAAACACGTGTTAGATCCATTACGACGTCTGATCCGGCAGCATGCTTGTGTTGTTTACCCAAAACCACGAGCCTTGCCGAAGGCGAAGCCCAAATGTCCTTCTGCGGCTCTCGTATTCAAAATGGCTGCCTCTGCATGGGGAAGGTCCCCCTTTTATGTGACTATATCTAAGTCCAAAAGAATACTTTGATTTCATGATGGAAGTGAAAAGGCTTGGAAAACAATGTATTTTTGAATGGGTATCTTCAATTTCAGTAATTAACGGGTAAAAATCTTACACACTGTCCCTTTAATAATAATAAAAAAGATGCCATTGTAGTGTTACGTTATGTTCGGCAGATCAGCAGTTATGACCAGGTGTCTGTAAGTGATGTTTGAGTAGCACAGCATTTACTTCTTCTTCTTTACTTCAGAATGCATGACCACCTTCTCCATAAAGTGAACTTCTCAAACTACCTTTAAAAGGTTTAATCTGCCTAAAATGTAACTTCTACTGGGAGGCTCCATCACCCGGTAGTCTTGAAACAAAGCAGATGGTAAATGTAAAGGTCTGACTGAAGCTTTTCTTTATTCAGCTCTAACAAAGGAAAAATGTGATGAGTAAAACAAAGTGAAGCCCACACACATTTGTTTGCTGTGTTTATCTGTTTCTTTTTATCTGCTGCTGTACAAAAACAAATCATCAGAATATATCTCTTTACTCCAAAATGTAGAATGTATAGGATTCATATATGTAAGTATGTGAAGTCCCTTATTCACCACACAAAACTGTATTCAGCTGTTGATCATGCTGGGAGTGTTCTACATGCACACTGCTGACAAAAGTATTAGGACGAGTGTGTATTTCTGAACTTTCATAAATAATGATAACAAGACATATTGGTAATGACAAAAAATCTATTTATTGATATATTAAAGCAAATTTCATCATGTGTAAAGGCAGATTATCACAAAAATGGGTACTGATCGCAGTGTAGGTCTAACTCAGGTCTAAACCAGGACTAGACTAGGACTATTGTCCTAATACTTTTGTCAGGCAGTGTACCTCTATGTTTGAGCAGAATAACAAATCAGTTTTAAAATGAAAACTCAAGAAAAAATATTAAAGGAAAAGTAACGTTTTTTTTACAATTTGAGCCTTATTTCGGTAATAAAACAAGTTGTTTTACTCACCCATAGCAATTTGGTGTCATATGGAGTATTTCCAGAGATGTTTTAGATTTGCGATCTCCATCATGTGAGTGCTCGGGGCACTTATTTGCGGTCTCCAAATAACACAAACTTTAGCACTTTTCAAATCATAGAAGCCCGATGTCTTAGCCTACGATTTCGTGTGGTCAAAAGTGGCCTGTAATCCGAGATTTAGCCATAGTTTCGAGTAGATGAGGAGGCCAGTGCGCATGTGCGGACTGTGCTCTCAGCTCCCGGGACCCAAACATGAAACACAAAGCTGTAAACTATGGATAAATCTCGGATTACAGGCCACTTTTGCTTCAAACGAAATCGTAGACTAAGACATCGGGCTTCTATGATTTGAAAAGTGCTAAAGTTTGTGTTATTTGGAGCCCACACGGGGCATATTACATGCTTGGGGAATATATTATATGCCCCGAGCTATGGCTAGAAGTCGCGCTAGGCTAACCGCAAATCTTAAAACATGTCTGGAAGTGCTCCATATGACACCAAAGTGCTATGGGTGAGTAAAACAACTTGTTTTATTACCGAAATAAGGCTCAAATTGTAAAAAAAAAAAACATGTAACTTTTCCTTTAACTTGATTGAAACAAAACATTTTCAGGAGCCTGTGATCAATACGAACATTCAAGGTAGGATGACCAGATCGGGATTATCGAAAAAGGAGGACACCTGGTTTGGGGGTGAAAAAATTTGGCGATGGTTGTAATTTGTAACCAGCAATTTCTGTTTGTGTTTGAATTTAATATTGCAAATGTGTGATATTATACCCGTGTCCCAATTCGAGGACTGCAGCCTCCGAAGGCTGCAAAGGCTGCAGTCCTCGAACTTGCCTCCGTGGACTGCAAGGCTGTTGCCGAAATGGGACAGGAGCCGCTCCAGTCGCCCAGCAACTGAGACACGCTGCTAACGCTAATGCTAACAACACACACCACGCAAATTACGCACACGAATCAATAACAAAGATTACGCACGGGTAATTGAACTGTCGGATTTTGAGACCAAGTTATTCTAATAATTCTCATTCAAATCTTGTGTCTGAAACTAAAACTTATGTTTAACTTTTGCAAAACAAAACAGTATTATTTCTGGGATACATCTAAAACAGGGTAAATTGCCAGTTTCAAATACAGCGATGAGATTTGCATTATTAATTATTATCATTATTAAGGATTTTTATATTGACCGGGGATTACATTTATACAGGGAATGCATTTAAGTCAGTTTATAAAGAAAGACATCTCTCCTTTGAGAAAACATGGTCTATTAAACAATCAAATCTTCTGAAAATACTTGATCATAATGTTAATAGTCAAACATTGAACCCATTACACACATACAATGCAATAATAGGTGAGTAAAAACAACTGTGTGTCAGTGTACTCTCAAATTGTGTTCCCTTTTTGCTGAAGCAGGTGACAATCAAAATGAACAAATTATCTTTGCAAAATATGGTAGAATACCACTGCTTAATTGAAGTACAATAGTACATTCTCATAGTACATGTAATTAGTTACTATCAGAAAAGACTTAAATAAGTGGCACATTTCACCATGAATCATATGTTTGTATAGACAGAAAAACATTCAGATAAACTTATATGTTTTCAGTTTTCTCACACACTTGTTAAGGTCATATAAAGACACATTTATCATGGGACACTTCCTCAGTGATGAAGCTGTTTAGATTCTCCTCAGCCACAATGAAAAGAAACTACCATTCTACTATTTGACTTCTGCAGGAAATTAGAAGTTAAACCTAAACTTTATGGACACATTAGGGACAGCAGCAGACGGAATGTGCAGGAGGGAGGCCTGATGCAACCAGAGACCCCACAGGTCTTCTACAGTCAGCATGGAGTCCCACAGGTCTTCTAAAGTTACTGGAGACCCCACAGGTCGTCTACAGTCACTGGAGACCCCACAGGTCTTCTACAGTCACTGGAGACCCCACAGGTCTTCTACAGTCAGCATGGAGTCCCACAGGTCTTCTAAAGTTACTGGAGACCCCACAGGTCGTCTACAGTCACTGGAGACCCCATAGGTCTTCTACAGTCACTGGAGACCCTACAGGTCTTCTACAGTCAGCATGGAGTCCCACAGGTCTTCTACAGTCAGTGGAGACCCCACAGGTCTTCTACAGTCACTGGAGACCCTACAGGTCTTCTACAGTCACTGGAGACCCTACAGGTCTTCTACAGTCAGCATGGAGTCCCACAGGTCTTCTACAGTCAGTGGAGACCCCACAGGTCTTCTACAGTCACTGGAGACCCTACAGGTCTTCTACAGTCAGCATGGAGTCCCACAGGTCTTCTAAAGTTACTGGAGACCCCACAGGTCTTCTACAGTCACTGGAGACCCTACAGGTCTTCTACAGTCAGCATGGAGTCCCACAGGTCTTCTACAGTCACTGGAGACCCTACAGGTCTTCTACAGTCACTGGAGTCCCACAGGTCTTCTACAGTCAGTGGAGACCCCACAGGTCTTCTACAGTCACTGGAGACCCTACAGGTCTTCTACAGTCACTGGAGACCCTACAGGTCTTCTACAGTCAGCATGGAGTCCCACAGGTCGTCTACAGTCACTGGAGACCCCACAGGTCTTCTACAGTCACTGGAGACCCTACAGGTCTTCTACAGTCAGCATGGAGTCCCACAGGTCTTCTACAGTCACTGGAGACCCCACAGGTCTTCTACAGTCAGCATGGACAGTGGAGACATGACCCAATGTACTTGGACCACTCAGTGTGATGAATCCCTCGTCTTCTGGAGGAGGAAGAGCAGAATGGGCCTTATGTCTGATTGGTTCAAAGTCCTGTCCTGCTCAGTGAAAACCTGTAATGACACACAATTAGAAAACTACAAAACTAAAGCATGTACATTCAGATCCTAAGGCTGTTTCTATAAATTGAAACAGATAAATTCATAGAGGAATCTCACACATTTGAAAAATGTGTATTTTCACAATTTAAATAATGATTTCAATATGAGCATGATTAATTTGCAGCCCTTATTATTACTGGAGTAATAAAGGAACTCGTAACATACATAATCAGGGGCGGGAGTCTGGGTCAGCACAGCTCCAGCGCAGTGTTGGCTTTGTCATCTGCATTTGACCCATTTCATGAATCATGAGCATCTCATCAACCAACAGTTCTGTGGCCCCAAACGAGAAAAGACAATTCATATCAACAGTTTTCTCATTGTTATATTAGATGTGATGGACATAACAGACACAAGTGTCTAGTATCTACACCAGTGTCTGCACCTGTTCAATGAGCCTAATGTCCATCTTAAATCTGACCTGTCCAGGCAGTGTTATTTTCTCTTCACTTTACAAACATGCACGGATTGTAAAAAGCAGATAATGTATTCCCAGAATTAAATGCATACGATGGAGGCTTATATTACGTGATTTACAAGTAAATATAAACTTTGATATAGTCAAACTGTGTCTTTTAAGTTTAATGCATGAGATAACGTGTGTTTTTATCTTATCTCAGAGCTACACTGGCCAAGTGTTTACGTGTTTACATGAAAACGTCCTCCTCGTAGCTTCATTAATCCCTCTGTGGGCTTCTTTTCCCCTAACAGTAAAAACATTATAAGTGTTTGATGGAAATCTGTCCAAATATGAAAGTTTGAGTGGACTTTTCATCGTGTTAGCTGCAGATTACTTGACAAACTTTTAGCCTAAAGTTCCGAGGTTCACGCAGTTAAAAACAAACGTTTTTGATAGTTTTGTGGTTTATGGCCGTATTTTACATTTACAGTTGTAAAAGTGTTAAAAGTGTGTACTCACATGTTTTCTCCTCTCTCTGGATGGGATTTTTGCTTTGTATTTTCGCTCTGTGTTTTTGAACATCTGACTGCCGCCGCACGGTGCATGATGGGATATTGGAGGCTGTGAAGGATATTCGGATGTGTCCTTCATTCATGGCCCAATCTCCATAGAAATGAGGCCGGTTTTCAGGCTGCATTTGAGGGCTGCATGAAATGGGACAGGCCTTGTTGAAAAAGCATGGCTTTTGTGTTTCGGGGGATCTGGAGTCCTCACCTGGGGAATTTTTGGACAAACTGTGCAATTTGACTGTATTTCATTGCATTTTAGAGGTCTACAAAGCCATAGCCCAACAATATATTAGACAACCTTAGCTTAGCTTTATTATTAGAATTACTTCATGTAACTAAAGCACTTTACTACTAAAACTACCCCATGTAACTAAAAAAACTACCTTATCTAACTAAAAGCACTTTTGTATTTGATCTATTAACTCAAAATCCTTGTAAAACTATTGTGTCCTGCTTTCATGTTTTCATTGTTGATCTTTACATGTTTTGTAGCTTGTGTTTTATCAACTTTCACCCCTGTTCAGTGGGACTACAGATGGAAACTAGTCTTTAAAGGGACAGTGTGTAAGATTTTTACCGGTTAATTACTGAAATTGAAGATACCCATTCAAAAATACATTGTTTTCCAAGCCTTTTCACTTCCATCATGAAATCAAAGTATTCTTTTGGACTTAGATATAGTCACATAAAAGGGGGATCTTCCCCATGCAGAGGCAGCCATTTTGAATACGAGAGCCGCAGAAGGACATTTGGGCTCCGCCTTCGCCTTCGGCAAGGCTCGTGGTAGCACCGGAGGCAAAGCAGGTGGAGCGCTCGGCGCGTGCTGCGCAAGAGGGAGAGAGGTGCTCGTGGTTTTGGGTAAACAACAAGCATGCTGCTGTATCACATGTCGTAATGGATCTAACACGTGTTTTGGACTAAATTGTTTTACTGGATTTTATTCGCTGGATCCTTACGGACAAATTTCAGACCAAGTTTATAGTGAAATGCTGAGTTTGACCTGGGCAGAGCCTTCAAAGGTAAGCTTTGTGCTTTTCCGTTTTGTGCTTTTCCGTATAAAAGCCCCATGTGCTCGGGGAGTGATTGTTGTGCCGGGAAATGAATTGCATATTCAAAAAGAGGAGACTGTAAGGTTTCATTTGATGTGTAGATTGTCATGGTACATGATCGGGAATGTGTGTTTTCATGAGAAAAAAAAAAAAAAACAGTGAACAGGACACCGCGTTTTATTAATACTGTTGTTGTCGGCTCGCAGCGCCGGGTGCGCACGGGTACGCGCGCGGGTACGCAAGCTGTCCGCTACGGCGCGTCCGGGATGACCCTCGAGGTTTGCCGTAGCTAAAACAGGAAGTGCCATAGCCACTATCCACCTATGCGCCACGAATCCTACACACTGGGGCTTTAAGCTAAATCTGGTGTATTTACAGCACTAGTTGTTCATTAATACGTGCTGTCCCATTTAAATAAATAAACTTAAACTTAAACAATGTTGCCTATATTCATTTTTTCATGGGTTTACTGGCCAAAACACAGATCAAAACTTATTTATAAAAGGACACAGGAAAATAAAGTTAAAGTTTATATCATTTTATTTTTACTCTTTGTTATTCAGTTTTGATGCCAAAGATTTCTTGATTTTAGTTGGGAGGGGAAAAAAAGAACTCTTTACAACCTGTGCCCCCTCAAAAAATAAAGTAACAAAAGAAAAGACCACGGTGAGCCGGCCAACGTGAAATAAGGACGGTGCGCCAACCTTGAACAGGGCCTTAGGAGCTGCCAGCACACCGCTGTCCCTACCCGAACGAAAAAACAACCCACAAACTTTCCTTAACAAAAAGCTAAAAAAGGTGGCATAGGAGCGAGCAGGGAGCAGTGCCAGGCTCAGTGCACGCTCTGACACACAGGCTCACGCTATTTAAAAGCTCCTACACGCCGAACTTAACCAGGAGCAAACTACAAAAAAAGGACTGGGAAAAACACTACAAAAATAGACAATAAAAAAATACAGGGGGAAAAAAGTGCCCAAACGTAACAGCTAGTCTATGTCCTCTGTCCCCTGCCCCGATAGAGCCCTGCTTCAGACCAGGACAAACACTACAGACTTAAGCCTCTACAGGACTAGGGATGTCAACAATTAATCGACTTACAATTAATTGTCGATCAAGACGTTGGCCGAACAAAGTGCATTAATTGTAACTAATCGCTAGAGGGCGCTACTCTGGAACGTGAACACGAGATGTGAACCCACTCGCGAGAAAGACCATAGCGTTACATCATGTAACCCTTTCCTCTCTGGATGTTGCCGTACAACTCACAGTAGAGCTGGACCTAGAACCATATATTTTTGAAATGATAAAAGCAAGTAACTTACATGCTTTTATCATTTCTTGATTGTTCGGGTTTGAGGCCCTGTAATGTTTTATGCTGTGTCCAGGGGCCCTGTGAAATGTATATTTTGTACTGTAACCCTTCACAGATTAAGGGAGAGAAATATTGTTGATGCCTTAGTTCAAAATAAATGTTGAGAATGTCCTAAAAATAGCCTGGATTCACTGGTTTCATCATAATATGGAGACTAAATAACATTCTGTTATTTATGATAAAAGGAGAAGTTCAATTTGTCAACTGGACAAAGTTTGTTTGGTTGAAGACGTTTCGCCGCTCATCCGAGAGACTTCTTCAGTTCTGGTTCTAGTGCTGGTTAGTCCCTGTTTATATCTAGCTGCAGGGAGGAGCTCACTACCCTGGAATCATTCTGAAACTATCTCAGCTAATTTGTATCTTTTGTTTCCCTGGCGTCTCGTTTAGCATCTCTATTTAGCCCTATGAGGAGCTCACTGCTCTGAAATAGCTCTGAAACTATCTCCTCATTTGTTACTTTTGAGGGGATATGAGGGAATCGTTTCAGAGCTATTTCAGAGCAGTGAGCTCCTCATAGGGCTAAATAGAGATGCTAAACGAGACGCCAGGGAAACAAAAGATACAGATTAGCTGAGATAGTTTCAGAAGGATTTCAGTGTAGGGAGCTCCTCCCTGCAGCTAGATATAAACAGGGACTAACCAGCACTAGAACCAGAACTGAAGAAGCCTCTCGGATGAGCGGCGAAACGTCTTCAACCAAACAAACTTTGTCCAGTTGACAAATTGAACTTCTCCTTTTATCATGCATTCTACCTGGACGACTGAGGGACTTTTCACGCATTCTGTTATTTAATTTCTTCTGTTCCTTTTAATTTCAAGATTTCCATGCTGCAAGTGCAACAACTAAGCCAGTCCTCAATTTATTTTCAATAAAGAATGTATTTTGTTATTCAGCATCAATACATTTGTCTGCTTTTTACTAAGGAATAATTGAGGAATATACAATATAATAATACTATGATATATTTTTGACTCAGTGTTATGTTACTATAGCTTATATTCTTAAAGACCCTATTGAAACACTCAAATTCAGGTGAAAAACGCCGCTTATCAGTTAATCGTAAGTCGATCGATAAGGTCAATCAACTATAGATTAATGAATTAATTGATAATTTCCATCCTTAATCAGGACATTTGGACGCCTGTTTTATCCTGGAGTATTTATCATGAGATTCTTGTGAGTAGGAGAGACTACAGTATATGTAGTGTGCACGCTTCAGTTACATGTCTGAAATCGCAATGCTACAAACTTTTCCAGCCGGTGTTTTTGAACGTATCTCCGCTAATGTGAGGTACATTTTCATCAAATAAAAAGTGGGACGTCTGGTCCCCGTAGTTCTTGGTCCTTCATGGTTTAGGAATTTGATTTTCAACAAAAAGATGAGAGCGACTACTGAAAAACTGTTGGTTAATCCTAGCTTCTGACTGTAATGTTGTTTGAGAGGGCCAAAATCAGCTCACCTGTTGTAGTTTCAGTTTAATCAGCTCTTTCTGCTCAGATTGTTTTAAAATAAAGCTCAGATTAAAGTCTAACAGAGCCGCAGACAGAGCAGAGCATTCAGTTAGCATCACACCCCCAGGGAATGTTGATGACACCAGCTGCAAAGTATGAGCAGGAGCTTCAGTCTACTCATTTGGGCTTCTGTTTCACTTGGCCAAGGCCTCATGTGCACAGAGATTAGGATTATGACAAATACAAAATAAATATGTTTGATTAAAGTATTAGCAGAAAAAATGTGTTTTGTTTTGATTTTTGTCCAGAATTTTAGACATAATTCTCCCAGTTTGATAAAACTTTCTAAAATAGAACTCTCTACTTCCTGTCATTTTCAACATATTTTCAACTTTTCTTCACAAATTGCTTCTTGATTTGTGAAGAAAAAAAACAAACAAACCAAAAAAAAATAAAAATAAATAAACTTCATTTTTCATCATTTATATTTACAACAGGTATTATCCTGCCAATTTAAATCCAAATTAGAGGATCGTCAAAATCACTGGTCACTGGTTCAGTTCTAGTTCAGTCCTGGCTTAGTCCTGGTTTAGTCCTGGTTTAGTCCTGGTTTAGTCCTGGCTTAGTCCTGGTTTAGACCTGGTTTAGTACTGGTTTAGTCCTGGTTTAGACCTGGTTTAGTCCTGGTTTAGTCCTGGTTTAGTCCTGGTTTAGTCCTGGTTTAGACCTGGTTCAGTTCTAGTTCAGTCCTGGTTTAGTCCTGGTTTAGTCCTGGTTTAGTCCTGGTTTAGTCCTGGTTTAGTCCTGGTTTAGTCCTGGTTTAGTCCTGGTTCAGTCCTGGTTTAGTCCTGGTTCAGTCCTGGTTCAGTTCTAGTTCAGTCCTGGTTTAGTCCTGGTTCAGTTCTAGTTCAGTCCTGGTTTAGTCCTGGTTTAGACCTGGTTTAGTCCTGGTTTAGTCCTGGTTCAGTCCTGGTTTAGTCCTGGTTTAGACCTGGTTTAGTCCTGGTTTAGTCCTGGTTTAGACCTGGTTTAGTCCTGGTTTAGTCCTGGTTTAGTCCTGGTTTAGACCTGGTTTAGTCCTGGTTTAGTCCTGATCAAGAACAGAAGGAAAAAGTAGCATGCAATAAAACAAGCTAAAAAACATCTAGAAAAACAGAAATTTTGACTGCCTCTCCGCAGATCTGACCTATAAGTTGGTCTGTTTTGGTCTCCATGAAGATAAAAAGATGTAATACCATACTGTGAAACATTCCAGACAAAGCAATAACATCTCCTTGGAGAAAAGCGGCTGCACCTGCACTGTTATATCCTTGTATTCTTGTAAATTTGTTAATTTAAAGGAAAAGTAACGTTTTTTACAATTTGAGCCTTATTTCGGTAATAAAACAAGTTGTTTTACTCACCCATAGTAATTTGGTGTCATATGGAGCACTTCCGGAGATGTTTTAGATTTGCGATCTCCATCATGTGAGTTCTCGGGGCACTTGTTTGCGGTCTCCAAATAACACAAACTTTAGCACTTTTCAAATCATAGAAGCCCGATGTCTTAGCCTACGCTTTCGTGTGGTCAAAAGTGGCCTGTAATCCGAGATTTAGCCATAGTTTCGAGTAGATGAGGAGGCCAGTGCGCATGTGCGGACTGTGCTCTCAGCTCCCGGGACCCAAACATGAAATGCAAAGCTGTAAACTATGGATAAATCTCGGATTACAGGCCACTTTTGACTCAAACGAAATCGTAGACTAAGACATCGGGCTTCTATGATTTGAAAAGTGCTAAAGTTTGTGTTATTTGGAGCCCGCACGGGGCATATTACATGCTTGGGGAATATATTATATGCCCCGAGCTATGGCTAGAAGTTGCGCTAGGCTAACCGCAAATCTAAAACATCTCTGGAAGTGCTCCATATGACACCAAAGTGCTATGGGTGAGTAAAACAACTTGTTTTATTACTGAAATAAGGCTCAAATTGTAAAAAAAAAGTTACTTTTCCTTTAAGTTTTCTACTTTATTTTATTCTATTTTATTCCGCTCCAAGTACCGAAGCAATTTCCTAATGTTGTGAACATGTTCAAACATATGGCAATAAAACCTTTCTGATTCTGATTCTGATTCTGAGAGACCCTCCACCAGAAAAGTTACACCGTGCATGCACTTTATTGTCTAAATGACCGTCTTGCGCTTGGATTTTAAGCATAATCCCTCCGTGACAAAAGCCCGGGCTGTATGTGGAGTCAGAATCAGTCAGAGACTCACGGGCCTCGATCTGATTGCGGACCCTTCGCCTGCTGCATTTACCTCCCACGGCAGCCGGCTCAATGGGCCAGTGATTGCAGCCGGGAAGATGGAAAAAAAAAAAAAAAATCAACCCCAAATGAGTCTACAGAGAGAGGGAGGGTGGAGGTGGAGAAGGAGAGAGGGAGGTGGGGTAAGCAGCCTCCCTTCCCCCCTCCCTCTCTCTCTCGTTATCTCCATTAGCACCTGCCGAGCTAACGAAGGGCCCACGCTGGTTTCCATGGATACGCCTCGTCACCCCGCGCCCCCTCTCTGGTTCTGTCACGCACACACCTGTCTGAATGCAGGTAACAGAAGAGAGAGGAGCTGTGTTAATTGTATTGTGTAGACATAATTAACCCTATAAGGCGGTAGGTCTTTTGCAGTAGAAGCGTCTTATGACCAATCCCACACCCACTTCTCTCTTTTTTTTTAGATATTCTGTTTTAAAGGGACAGTGTGTAAGATTTTTACCCGTTAATTACTGAAATTGAAGATACCCATTCAAAAATACATTGTTTTCCAAGCCTTTTCACTTCCATCATGAAATCAAAGTATTCTTTTGGACTTAGATATAGTCACATAAAAGGGGGATCTTCCCCATATAGAGGCAGCCATTTTGAATACGAGAGCCGCAGAAGGACATTTGGGCTCCGCCTTCAGCAAGGCTCGTGGTTTTGGGTAAACAACACAAGCATGCTGCCGGATCAGACGTCGTAATGGATCTAACACGTGTTTTGGACTAAATTGTTTTACTGGATTTTATTCGCTGGATCCTTACGGACAAATTGAGAGCAAGTTTATGGTGAAATACAGAGTTTGACCTGTGCAAAGCATTCTAAGGTAAGCTAACCTCGTTTTGTGCTTTTCCGTATAAAAGCCCCATGTGCTCGGGGAGTGATTGTTGTGCAGGGAAATGAATTGCATAGTCAAAAAGAGGAGACTGTAAGGTTTCATTTGATGTGTAGAGTGTCATGGTACATGATCGGGAATGTGTGTTTTCATGAGAAAAGAAAAAAAAAAAAAAAAATGGGACCGTGTTTTATTTATACAGTAGCGGCGCGCGGCTCGTGCGCGGGTTCGAGAGCTGTCCGCGTTACGGCGCGCCCGGGTGACCCTCGAGGTCTGCCATAGCTAAAACAGGAAGTGCAATAGCACCATCCACCTATGCGCCACGAATCCTACACACTGGGGCTTTAAGAGCGGATTAAAGAGCGGATATTTTGTTAAATTGACTTTTTGGAGCTTTCTACCACATTTTCTACCATGTTATACCATGTTCCTTCTTCTAAAACAGGCCTGAAGAGGTTTTAGATGTCATCCATCCATGTTTGAGTAATCTAGTGATCTCTCCCTGGTCCTATTCAAACCCTTCTTACCGCTAGCTGTATTTTTGATATTTTATTTTATATTTTATTACTTATTTTTGACTTGTATGACTTATACAGTTATTATTTTTATTTTTGTAATTATGTCTCATTTGACACCGGTCTCTTGCTATCTTTCTTGCTATTCTTCTATTTTTTGTTCTTTTAATCTCTCTTAATCTCTGTTATTATATGTCCCCGGCCATGGAAAAAACAGACACAAGTCGTCCTGGAGGTGTTTTGAGTTATTCGCAGATTCTGAAAGTGTAGATTCTAAGATTTCTAACGATGCCTTACACATGGAGATCTGAGAAAATTTGAAGAATTTGTGGCCATCTGAAAGCAGCACATCTTAAAAACAACAAGCTGAGAAAAGCCACGTTAAAAATTCTCTAGTCCAGGACTTCAGAACTCATTTGCATGACTTTAAGCTAAGCCCCATCACTGACATTACTGTGGTGTGGTTTCAGGGCAGGCCAGAATTCGAAGGTACTTTGTTAAAATGGAAATGCTTTTATAACAAAAAGCCCATATAATCATTCAATAATTCGCCACAGACCTCCGGAACGTTCAATCACTACCAATTTTTAAATCCAGACTCAAGACCCATCTTTTCAAAATAGCTTACTCCACTTAATCATTTCCCCCTGCTGACTGTTTCATTTTACTTGTATTGCTTCGTCCATTCTCTTTGTTTTATTTTGTATATACTGCCTGTTTTAACTGTTTTTAATTGTTTTTAATTGATTGTCTTTGTGCGGTGTCCTTGAGTGTCTAGAAAGGCGCCTTGAAATAAAATGTATTATTATTATTATTATTCATTCATTCATCTTCTTCCGCTTTTTCCATTTTTCTGGGTCGCGGGGGCAGCAGTCCAAGCAGTGTTCCACTGCCCAGAACACAATGCACCAGCCCCCATGAATCCTTCCGCAGGTGGTGGGTCCACAGGAGGACGGCTCACGTCACAACGGGCCTTGATGTATCTTCTGCCATGGGGGCTATCAGTGTCCGCAGACACTGGGGGCGAGGTGGGGTTAAGTGTCTTGCCTAAGGACACAATGGCAGCGCTCATCTGTGGGAGTTGGGATCACACGCAGTCAACCCATCAAGAGCGGGATTATTATTATTATTATTATTATTATTATTATTATTATTATTATTCAATAATACACAGGATAATATGTTAAGTCAAAGTCACCTGTACTGTCAATTTAATATAATACAAAATAATACACACACACACACACACCTGTTTTACTCCTGTTTTAGTCTTGTTTTAGTCCTGGTTTAGTCCTGGTTTAGTCCTGTTTTAGTCCTGTTTTAGTCCTGTTTTAGTCCTGGTTTAGTCCTGTTTTAGTCCTGTTTTAGTCCTGGTTTAGTCCTGGTTTAGTCCTGTTTTAGTCCTGTTTTACTCCTGTTTTAGTCTTGTTTTAGTCCTGGTTTAGTCCTGGTTTAGTCCTGGTTTAGTCCTGTTTTACTCCTGTTTTACTCCTGTTTTAGTCCTGGTTTAGTCCTGGTTTAGTCCTGGTTTAGTCCTGTTTTACTCCTGTTTTACTCCTGTTTTAGTCTTGTTTTAGTCCTGGTTTAGTCCTGTTTTAGTCCTGTTTTAGTCCTGGTTTAGTCCTGGTTTAGTCCTGTTTTAGTCTTGTTTTAGTCCTGGTTTAGTCCTGTTTTAGTCCTGTTTTAGTCCTGTTTTAGCCCTGGTTTAGTCCTGTTTTAGTCCTGTTTTACTCCTGTTTTAGTCTTGTTTTAGTCCTGGTTTAGTCTTGGTTTAGTCCTGTTTTAGTCCTGTTTTAGTCCTGGTTTAGTCCTGTTTTAGTCCTGTTTTACTCCTGTTTTACTCCTGTTTTAGTCTTGTTTTAGTCCTGGTTTAGTCCTGTTTTAGTCCTGTTTTAGTCCTGGTTTAGTCCTGGTTTAGTCCTGTTTTAGTCCTGTTTTAGTCCTGTTTTAGCCCTGGTTTAGTCCTGTTTTAGTCCTGTTTTACTCCTGTTTTACTCCTGTTTTAGTCTTGTTTTAGTCCTGGTTTAGTCCTGGTTTAGTCCTGTTTTAGTCCTGTTTTAGTCCTGGTTTAGTCCTGTTTTAGTCCTGTTTTAGTCCTGTTTTAGCCCTGGTTTAGTCCTGTTTTAGTCCTGTTTTACTCCTGTTTTAGTCTTGTTTTAGTCCTGGTTTAGTCTTGGTTTAGTCCTGTTTTAGTCCTGTTTTAGTCCTGGTTTAGTCCTGTTTTAGTCCTGTTTTACTCCTGTTTTACTCCTGTTTTAGTCTTGTTTTAGTCCTGGTTTAGTCCTGTTTTAGTCCTGTTTTAGTCCTGGTTTAGTCCTGGTTTAGTCCTGTTTTAGTCCTGTTTTAGTCCTGGTTTAGTCCTGTTTTAGTCCTGTTTTAGTCCTGTTTTAGCCCTGGTTTAGTCCTGTTTTACTCCTGTTTTAGTCTTGTTTTAGTCCTGGTTTAGTCTTGGTTTAGTCCTGTTTTAGTCCTGTTTTAGTCCTGGTTTAGTCCTGTTTTAGTCCTAGCAGAAACAGGCTAGGCTGCAGTGAGAAGCCCTGCACGGTCCCGCACACCGGTTAAAGTTTATTGTTGATGACAGCGGCCATCATGAAATATGATCACCACATGAAAGCTGAATTAGTATTTAAACATGACCAAAAGTCTATAAAGTAAATGTGTTCCTGCAAACATCATCGGGTACACTTACTTGCCTCGTTGTTTGCTTCGTTGTCCGATTATTCGCGTATCCACGGTCTTTCGGCAGCTAAAGTATCCAATCACCTTCTGTACATAAGCTTCGGAGAAACGGACGTGTCCCAAATGTGTGTTCTCGGGGCATGTAATATATGCCCTGTGCGGTCTCCAAATAACACAAACTTTAGCACTTTTCAAATCATAGAAGCTCAATGTCTTAGTCTACGCTTTCGTTTGAGTCAAAAGTGGCCTGTAATCCGAGATTTATCCATAGTTTCGAGTAGATGAGGACGCCAGTGCGCATGTGCGGAGTCACAGCTTATTTCGCTCTCAGCTCCCGGGACCCAAACATGAAACGCAAAGCTGTAAACTATGGATAAATCTCGGATTACAGGCCACTTTTGACTCAAACGAAAGCGTAGACTAAGACATTGAGCTTCTATGATTTGAAAAGTGCTAAAGTTTGTGTTATTTGGAGACCGCACAGGGCATATATTATGTGCCCCGAGAACTCGCGTTATGGCTATCGCTAATCTAAAACATCTCTGGAAGTGCTCCATATGACAAGTGCTATGGGTGAGTAAAACAAGTTGTTTTATTACCGAAATAAGGCTCAGATGGTAAAAAAAAAAGTTAATTCTCCTTTAATACCCCATAGAAGTCTAATACCTCTTCTGTAACTTAACTTGAAAATTACCACTAGATGACATCACAAGGTGGAACTGAGCATTTTGAGCTTTGGAGATGTAGATATACTAATAAACCAGGATTTCTCAAACCTTTAACAGAGAGGAAGAGACATTTTACCTTAATATTACCTTACCAATTTACCTTAATAATAATCCTAGGCCTGGGCGGTACTGTATACCACCTTATACCGAATACTGGTGTTTTATTTTGTTTTTAATGATATGAACATGGGACATTGTTTGAGAGGGGGACTGTTTTGCAGTGAGAGCGGTGGAAGTGTGTTGTTGAGCGGCGAACAACATGGACAGAGAAAATGTGGGAAAATGTTACAGACACAGAGGAACTTATACCGAAAAGAGGAGCCATGTCACTCGTGTGGAAGCACTTCGGCTTTAAAAAATCTGAGGCCGATCAAACAACCATATTCTGGAAATGTTGTCGGGCTAAAGTTGTAGCCGCAGGAGGCAACACGAGCGATCTGCTTCACCACCTCCGTCACAAACATGTCCTGGAATATGAAGAATGCATGAATCTAAGACCTGCATCCTCTTCCACGTCTGCAGGGAACGTTCAAGTTGGCGCCGCGACACAAAACGCCACTCAGACGTCACTCAAAGACCCATTTGCTAAGGGAAAGCAAATGGTGGAACAATATTACCAACGCTATTACTGTCCACTGAGCCAAAGACATGGTACCACTTAGTACATGAAAAAAAAAATACCGTCAAATACCGTGACACCGATATATTTTAAAAAAAAAATACAGTGATATAAATTTTTGGTCATACCAAAGCTCAGCTCAGCTCTAATATGGACTCTTTAACACCTAAGTCAAGTCTTTCCGCTCATTTTAAGCTCCTTCTGTAGTTGGCTGGCCACAGAAGGACTCAGGTCTAATGAATATGAATAAAACATCTTTATAAATCCATATCCTGAATGCTTAATGCTTGTGTTTTGTTTTGTTTGGCAGACATGCTGACAGAGATCTGTGGCTCCAGGAGATGGGCTAATGGTCCACTCCTCACCCCAGAGACAGTGCAGGGCTGTGGGCAGGACCATCTCTCAGCCCTCCTGGTGCCTGGAGCCTCCCGTACGCTCCATTCAAGCTGAAGTTTGATCTGCCATTCTAAAGATGTGTGCTGTCATCTCGGGGAGGTAGAGGGCTGAGACGGATGAATCGATCACCCACTAACCAGAGGGTTCATGGTTTGAGTCCCGCTAATGGAAGTGCATACTGAAGTCTCCTTGAGCAAAAAACAAAACTTCATAGTCCATGCAAAAAGGTGTGTGTGTGATGAGATTACAACCTTCTTTTTTGTTGGATAGTGAAAATGTGTTATAAAAAATAAACTGTAAAATTTTAAATAAATGTCTTTAAAGGAAAATTAACGTTTTTTTTTTACAATCTGAGCCTTCTTTCTGCAATAAAACAAGTAGTTTTACTCACCCATAGCAGTTTGGTGTCAATTGGAGCAGTATTGCAGAACTTATGTTGAGCCGTTCTGTTCTACTAATGATCCCGTATCCGTTAGCATGGTGCTCGGGGCATTACTTTGCGGTCTCCAAATAACACAAACTTTAGCACTTTTCAAATCACAGAAGATCGCTGTGTCAGCGTAGACTTTTAGTGGATTCCAAAACGGCCTGAAACCCGATATGCAGCTATAGTTTCATTTGATGACGTCATCAGAGAGGACAGTGCGCACGCGTGAACTCAGCTGTTTTGTAAACACCGCTAGTCCAAAAGAAGCTAACACCGCTCTGAACTTTACTTTTCTGTTGCGATATCGGGTTTCAGGCCATTTTGGAATCTACTAAAAGTCTACCCTGACACAGCGATCTTCTGTGATTTGAAAAGTGCTAAAGTTTGTGTTATTTGGACACCGCAAATCAGTGCCCCGAGCACTCACGCTAACGGATACGGGATCAGGAGTAGAACAGAACGGCTCAACATAAGTTCTGCGATACTGCTCCAATTGACACCAAACTGCTATGGGTGAGTAAAACTACTTGTTTTATTGCCGAAAGAAGGCTCAGATTGTTAAAAAAACGTTAATTTTCCTTTAAAGCCCCAGTGTGTAGGATTCGTGGCGCATAGGTGGATGGTGCTATTGCACTTTCTGTTTTAGCTACGGCAGACCTCGAGGGTCACCCGGGCGCGCCGTAACGCGGACAGCTCTCGTACCCCCGCACGAGCCGCGCGCCGCTACTGTATAAATAAAACGCGGTCCCGTTTTTGTTTTTTTTTTCTCATGAAAACACACATTCCCGATCATGTACCATGACACTCTACACATCAAATGAAACCTTACAGTCTCCTCTTTTTGACTATGCAATTCATTTCCCGGCACAACAATCACTCCCCGAGCACATGGGGCTTTTATACGGAAAAGCACAAAACGAGGTTAGCTTACCTTAGAATGCTTTGCACAGGTCAAACTCTGTATTTCACCATAAACTTGCTCTCAATTTGTCCGTAAGGATCCAGCGAATAAAATCCAGTCAAACAGTTTAGTCCAAAACACGTGTTAGATCCATTACGACGTCTGATCCGGCAGCATGCTTGTGTTGTTTACCCAAAACCACGAGCCTTGCCGAAGGCGAAGGCGGAGCCCAAATGTCCTTCTGCGGCTCTCGTATTCAAAATGGCTGCCTCTGCATGGGGAAGATCCCCCTTTTATGTGACTATATCTAAGTCCAAAAGAATACTTTGATTTCATGATGGAAGTGAAAAGGCTTGGAAAACAATGTATTTTTGAATGGGTATCTTCAATTTCAGTAATTAACGGGTAAAAATCTTACACACTGTCCCTTTAAACATATTTTACGCAAGCTTTGAGAACTATTAAAGGGATATGCCACCCCCAGGTCAAATTTGGGCATCTCCCCACAGTCCAGAGACTAAAATAAGTGGTGGAAAGCGTTTTCCTGCTCACCCAGCCATTGTCCGAGTCTGTCGCCACTGACCGCCGCGGTATCTGGTGCTCCTCCGCCTTAGACTGGAGTCTAACGTCGCCAGAGAAAGATTTCGGCCAAAAGGAATTAATTTGCTCGATGCGTTTCCCAATTACTTTGTGTGTAGTGCGCATTCATATCGAGTGCAAATAAATGTGCAAATCAACACGGAGAGCTTGACTTGGTCATTTTGGGTGGGAACTATTTTCCAGTGCGTAAGAATACAGCCGTATCACGCACCACGTTGTGCAACAGGGGAACTCCCTTCCCGGTGCGTAACAGGGATTCCCCTGGCAGCGTACTGCGTGATACGGCTGTATTCTTACGCACTGGAAAATAGTTCCCACCCAAAATGACCAAGGCAAGCTCTCCGTGTTGATTTGCACATTTATTTGCACTCGATATGAATGCGCACTACACACAAAGTAATTGGGAAACGCATCGAGCAAATTAATTCCTTTTGGCCGAAATCTTTCTCTGGCGACGTTAGACTCCAGTCTAAGGCGGAGGAGCACCAGATACCGCGGCGGTCAGTGGCGACAGACTCGGACAATGGCTGGGTGAGCAGGAAAACGCTTTCCACCACTTATTTTAGTCTCTGGACTGTGGGGAGATGCCCAAATTTGACCTGGGGGTGGCATATCCCTTTAAATGCAACAATCTTAATAAATACATTTTTGGTTTTGGTATAGTATGTTAATATTTTACTATTTTACAAATATTTATTTTAAAAGGCCCATATTATGCTATTTTCTGATCTGTGTTATAATGTAATACAGGGTGTGCTCCACTGTGTTTTTAAACTCCATACACGTACTCCATACACTAGAATCATATGGATAATTTTAGCCCTGGAATTGTCAATCTCTAAGAGGTAAAAGGAGCTCTTAACTTGAAAACTACCTCTTCATGACATCACAACAGAGCATGGCTGAACAGAGCATTTGGAGCTTTGGAGATGTAAAGAGACTAATAAAAAAGGGTTACTCAAACATGTGTGAATGAAACAAAACACATCTGCGGGTATGTTTTTGAGGAGGGAACTATATTATAACATGAGTCCATTATGATCACTTTTTGTGGTGGTCATTAAAAGCATTAAAAGATTAACAGTTACATCTGCCTACCATATGACATTATCTTTCTAAAATTGTACTCAATAATATCTGACTCACTGTACTCTCTTTTACTGTTTTTGAACCCACTGTAGTTGGTCCCATCCTCTCTGCTACAGTCAAACCAAAAATATCAAAACTACGCCCCCGTTGCCTGGACGATATGCCAGTACATCTCCGCTCCGGTGCATCCCAAAATAAGCTAGGTGTGAGACGAGAGCTCAGAATAACCCAGGTTTGTTCTTCGCTCGTGTCTGTCCTCCTCACATTTGACACTGACACTACAGAAGCTGGAGAAACACTGCTCTGAGAGGAGAGAAGTGAGCTAAATCAAGAGATGTTTGGGTTACATTTGACTTCTGCGTTTCACCCATTTGTCATCTAACCTGTGGATAACCTTTACGCTAACCAGAAGTAGTGGGGCCTATGGGGTCAGTCGGACATTTGTGGTGGTCATTAAAGGGACAGTGTTTAAGATTTTTACCCGTTAATTACTGAAATTGAAGATACCCATTCAAAAATACATTGTTTTCCAAGCCTTTTCACTTCCATCATGAAATCAAAGTATTCTTTTGGACTTAGATATAGTCACATAAAAGGGGGATCTTCCCCATGCAGAGGCAGCCATTTTGAATACGAGAGCCGCAGAAGGACATTTGGGCTCCGCCTTCGCCTTCGGCAAGGCTCGTGGTTTTGGGTAAACAACACAAGCATGCTGCAGGATCAGACATCGTAATGGATCTAACACGTGTTTTGGACTAAATTGTTTTACTGGATTTTATTCGCTGGATCCTTACGGACAAATTGAGAGCAAGTTTATGGTGAAATACAGAGTTTGACCTGTGCAAAGCATTCTAAGGTAAGCTAACCTCGTTTTGTGCTTTTCCGTATAAAAGCCCCATGTGCTCGGGGAGTGATTGTTGTGCTGGGAAATGAATTGCATAGTCAAAAAGAGGAGACTGTAAGGTTTCATTTGATGTGTAGAGTGTCATGGTACATGATCGGGAATGTGTGTTTTCATGAGAAAAAAACAAAAAACAAAACGCGTTTTATTTATACAGTAGCGGCTCGTGCGCGGGTACGAGAGCTGTCCGCGTTACGGCGCGCCCGGGTGACCCTTGAGGTCTGCCATAGCTAAAACAGAAAGTGCAATAGCACCATCCACCTATGCGCCACAAATCCTACACACTGGGGCTTTAAATTTTATTACTAACTTACAAAATATTACTAATTATTAAAATGTTATTATTGATTACCTAAATGTTATTACTAATTATCTAAATGTCATTACTAATTTACAAAATGTCATTACTATTATCTAACTGTTATTACTAATTATTAAAATGTTATTACTAATTAATAAAACATTCATACATGTTTAATTAGAAACATCTACAAACAAATTTACAATAGTTTATTAATCATTAACTACCCATGTACTAATAATAACATACTTGTAATTTTTAGTAAATGATTAGTTAACAGTGAATAAACATTTATAAATGATTTGCAGGTATTCCTTACTATAAAGAGCAAAATCTACACGCGGTTGTGATCACAGACATGTCTGAAGAGGTTTCAGATGTCGTTCATGCATGTTTGAGTGATTTAGTGATCTCTGTTGGGTCCAATAAAAAGCTTTATGTGACAATATGAAATGAATATTGTGAAATGAATTTGAATATTTGTTTCTTGGTCTGCTCCTTCAGTTATGATTTTGTTTCATTCTCATTTTTGTGTCTATTTAGTTTGAGTAGTAATTTTTCTAAATACAGTGGTACCTCACCTTACGAATGACCCAACAAACGGAAATTTCAAGTTATGAAACGCCTTCACGGTAAATTTTGGTCTCTAGATACGAAAGAAAATTCAAGTTACGAAATGCGAAATCTCAAAAATTCAAATAATGCGCTCAGCCACACACATTATACGCTTTTCTCAGACTGGATTTAAACTTTTCTCACATTTGTCTCTCGTTTAAACACTCAAACTTTCATAGATTTTCAACAAAATTATTAATATTGAAGTGTGGGGGGAAGGAGGAGGAGGGAGAAGACTGCGCTCTGACACGTGTGATAGCGCAGCATGACCCGGCACGGGGCTGACAGCAGGTCTAGACCAAGGTCTAAACCTGGACTGGACCAGGACTAAACCAGGACTAAACCTGGACTAAACCAGGACTAGACCAGGTGGATTAAAGCAGCGAGGAGGGGACTGCACGCAGTCTGAGCGCATGAACGCATGAACGAGACCCATGCAAGAGCCGCGGTGGTCTAGACCTCCTCTAGACCTGACCAGGTCTAGAGGAGGTCTAGAGGAGCCGCGGTGGTCTGGACTAAACCAGGACTAAACCTGGACTAAACCAGGACTAAACCTGGACTAAACCAGGAGGAGCCCGCGGCTCTTGCATGGGTCTCGTTCATGCGCTCAGACTGCGTGCAGTCCCCTCCTCGCTGCTTTAATCCACCTGGTCTAGTCCTGGTTTAGTCCTGGTTTAGTCCAGGTTTAGTCCAGGTTTAGTCCTGGTCCAGTCCAGGTTTAGACCTTGGTCTAGACCTGCTATCAGCTCCGCGCCGGGTCATGCTGCGCTATCACACGTGTCAGAGCGCAGTCTTCTCCGCCCTCCCCCTTCCCCCCACACTTCACTATTAATAATTTTGTTGAAAATCTATGAAAGTTTGAGTGTTTAAACGAGAGACAAATGTGAGAAACACAGAACACAATGTTACACTATAAAAAAAGTTACACTATGAAAAAAAAACTTGGATCGGGGCCTTGGAACGAATCAGGCTTTTTCCATTGAAATAGCTACTCAACTTACGAAACCACTTCTGGAACAAATTAATTTCGTAAGGTGAGGTACCACTGTACTTTTTTACTCTTGAATTATTTATTGTACTTTTACTTGAATAATATTACTTTTTTCAAATCAACATTTGGTTATTCTACCACCTCAAAAATCACAACAGAAAGTGAAATCATTATTTTTTGCTGTGATTGTCATAAAAATAATTGTCATCTTCTTTGTTCTACTGTGTTCTGCTCAATTTTCAAACATCAGCCAGAGCCTCATCTGGAGGTCACAGTGGCACATGTAATAACAGTGACACAGGAGAACACGCACACCCATTACACAGGCTGAGAGATAGAACCTTCTCCTGCTGACCACTCTGCTGACCGTCACGTCACAGAGGCACAGATAATGCAGTAAATGTACCCTTCTTTTCCACTGGCATGAGTTCTGTTTGAGTGTGTCTCCGCTTGGCGAGTTGAGGCGAGAGCACTGTGGTGAGGCGGCCGCACTGTGGTGAGGCGGGCATCAGCATGGCGGGCGGCGGACAGGAGCGACTGCTGTGTCACTGTAGATTACAGTGAAGAGGAGGAGCTTCGACAGGGGCTGAACTGTGAGCCCGCCAGGTGAGCCAGGGCCAGGTCATGCCAATGATAGTATTGAACACATGAAAAGGAAATGAAAATGTGAAACATTTCTGGACAAAGGAATGCCCCCCTCATTGTTTCCATGGAGATGTTATTGCTTTGCACAGATGCTTCACAATGCTGCATTCAACTTAGCCACTACAGACACTGGACATGGAAGTAAATCATGTCTCTGTGGTACAATTGGTTAGCGTGTTTGGCTGTTAAAGGGATAGTGCAGTTTTTTTTATGTTAATCTGTATGGGTTTCCTTCTAAAAGTTCCCTGTGTTGACACCGGTTTACCTCTGACAGTCTCAGCTGATCCCGGTTCGGCTCGCTTTCTGGAGCCCACGTAAGTAGGTCCGGTAACTTCCCTGGAACATGAAATAAAGCTTGTTTTTCTTCTCAAAACAAAACATTTGTGTCCAACTGCAGGAAAACCAATACCAAGTCATCTCGGAGGCGTTTTGTGTTATTCACAGATTCTGAAAGTACAGGTTCTAAGCTTTCCAATGATGTCTTACATGTGACAATCTGACAATATTTTAAAAAGTTGTCTCTATTTAAATGTTATCTCTATCAGCCTGTTCACCTTCAGCGGATGTCTACGCCGAAGTTTGAACAGGCTGATAGAGTTAACATGGGCGTAGTGATACGAGTGGAGAGACAATACGCGAATGTGAAATACGCTGCTGGATGTTTCGTGGACAACTGTTTCGGATGCAAATATATCACCTTTCTAACAAATGTTTTGTTTTGAGAAGAAAAACAAGCTTTATTTCATGTTCCAGGGAAGTTACCGGACCTACTTACGTGGGCTCCAGAAAGCGAGCCGAACCGGGATCAGCTGAGACTGTCAGAGGTAAACCGCTGTCAACACACATAACTTTAAACATTAAAAAAACGCACTATCCCTTTAACTAAAAGGTTGGTGGTTCGAGCCCACCCAGGGACGAAATGTTTTTTTGGCGGCACCGTGGCTGAGTAGCACTCACGCCTCACAGTAAGAAGGTTCTGGGTTGCCTGATCTCCAGGTCGCCCGGACCTTTCTGTGTGGAGTTTGCATGTTCTCCCGTGTCTGGGTGGGTTTCCTCCGGGCACTCCGGTTTCCCCCATGAACCCAAAAACATGCACCATAGGTAAAATCCTCCTGCTGAGGTCCTGACCAAAGCCGAGCAATAAGATCATGGAGATGGTCCCTGGGCGCTCCACAGTGGCCACATGCTACGATTTCTGAAGTAAATATTTCCCAGATTTTTATAAACTTTCAAATATTAAGAGTAAAGACATCACAAAGGCTAACCAGTAGGGATGGGCGGATCAATACCAAAGTATCAATATTTCAATCCTGATAGGGTATTTAATATGGATTTATCCTGGTATTAAATTATCGATACCAAGTCATGTTTTCTTACTGACTTAATTTTCAGTTTATTCAGTTCAAATTCATATGTGTTTTGTTCATTATTCAACCATTGCCAGTTGTCAGGCACTACTTTTCCTTCCGCGTTCTCACCAAACATGGGGTAGTACGTCATCCCGCGATAGACTCACTGCTGTGAGATTTCAGTCAAAGCAGCGCGGGGCTGCAGGAGCCATGGGAGACCGCAAGCGTTATTATGTTCTGCACGTTCATAATTGTTTTGTCTGTGTAAAAGAGTAAGAGGCACTTTTTTTGTAATTGTGTTGTTTGTGGCTCCGGACGCCTTAAAGATCCCATGACATGGTACTTCTTGATGCTTTTATGTGGCTCCTTAATGGTTCCCTAATACTGTAAATGAATCCTTCTTCAAAATCAACACTCAGTGCATGAGAAACAGAGATGAGATGAGAAAGAGTCATAAATATCTCTCTCAAACACTTTATTCTGGGCGTTGTTGCTTGAATGCAAATGAGGAGAAAAGAGCTGGCCTATAGTAGAGGGTGGGGGCATGGCCAAACTATCTGCTCTAGCTCTCAGCTGATCCATTTCCTTGTTTTTGCACGGGGGGGGGGGGGGATTTGAAGCGTTCCATTGAAAAATAAACACATTTCCACAGAAAATAAAATTAAACCACTGCTGTTCAAAGGTTCAGAGGCTCAGATAAAGGACTTCCGAGCCTAGAAACACTCGGACGTGCCTCCAGGCAAATAAAAAAACGCATTTCGCATTGCCTAGTGCATTCGCAGTCCAAACTCTCTGGGCGTGATTTACAGAGACGCTGAGTACAGACAGACGGGGGTGGAACTGCATTTGCATTTCTTTTTTCGATCTGACGTCAATAAGGTGCCTTGTTCAAACTCGCCCGTTTGAGCTCCGGCTTTTTGTAACGCAGAAAAGGATCGCAAATGCTCAGTTTAGACATTTCGCAACTTTTAACCATGGGGGGGGGGGCTAAACAGGGTAGGGGAGCTCACATTAACGTTCAAAAACCTCAGAAAGTGAAAATTTCATGCCATGGGACCTTTAAGTTGCCATTAGTATAGGTTAAAAATGGGAGAGCTCATCAGCCAACTCAGAAATATTAAGTCATGTTTGTGAGTGCCATTGTTATGTGAAAATAAACATTCTGATATTTCATTTGTTGTCTTTTTTCATAGGCTGCAAGTGCCCAACTTACAATAGTTTTGAAGTCTGCATTGCCATTTTCATCAAATAATTGGTGTTAGAATGTGTGGAGCTCAGACCCCTGGTGGAGCTTTGTGAAGCCAAGGTATCGAGTTAGAGCCAGGTTAGTGTTTTTCTGCAGTATTAAAAAAATGTATGAAAGTATCGGTATCAATATCGGGATTCTAACCCTGGTATTACTTGGTATCGTATCGAAACAAAAATAACTGGCGTCGCCCATCCCTACTAACCAGCTACATGCTAACTAATATCCATAACACGGTTGTTTTAAGTCCAAAAAGGAAGTTAAAAACTCAAGATTCTGTGAAATGTTTTAATAACTTGGCAGTTTGTAAAGCTTCAGAAACAAATTTTAAATAAATGATATGTCTTGTGGTCATTACTTAACACATATCGGATTAACCCTGGGCTTTTTTAATATTCCTTTTTTTTCTAATATGAGAAAAACGAATAAGAAATGTACTTCTGGAACTGGGGGATGAGCTTTATTATTATTACTGTACCAAGTTCGCTTAGCTATCTTAGCACAAGAAATGGCTTTCAAGAAATGCTAAAAGAGCAAATCAGGGGACAAAGCAAAGTGTGAAGGTTATTTTAAAAATCTAAAAGAAGTTAAAAGGAGTTATTTTGAGTGTACTTTCTGTTTACTACTTTCCATATGTGGCATTCATAGTTTGGATGCCTTTAGTGAGAATCTGTAATCCTGGAACTGAAGAAGAAACATAAAATAAAAAGTGTGTCCGTACTTTTGAAACTGGTAATGTATATTATGAAGAGACATTTGTTATGTTTGGAGTAACGACAAGAGCTCCATAGCAACACTGCCCCTGGACTTGGAGCCATGCACTGGTCTTGGAAACACAAGTGTAAACTGAAGAAGAAACATGAGGCTGCAGTTACAACACAGAAGTTTATTTATACCAGTACAGGCCCAACACAGAAACACTGTGAGAGTGTCGTCCATTTCATCTAGTGCCAGTCCAGATTAGTCTAATCTAGTTCAGTCTAGTCTAGTCTAATCTAATTCAGTCTAGTATAATCTAATCTAACTACTCTATTCTAATCTAATCAAGTTCAGTCCAGTCTAATCTAGTCTAGTCTACTACAGTCCAGTCTGGTTCAGTTCTGTCTAGTCTAATCTAGTTCAGTCTAGTCTAGTACAGTCCAGTCTAATCTAATCTAGTATATTCTAATCTAATCAAGCTCAATCCAGTCTAGTCTGATCTAGTCTAGTCTACTACAGTCCAGTCTAGTCTAATCTAGTTCAATCTAGTCTACTCTACTATAGTCTAGTCTAGTCTAATCTAGTCTAGTCTACTACAGTCCAGTCTAGTTCAGTCCTGTCTAGTCTAATCTAGTCTAGTCTACTACAGTCCAGTCTAGTTCAGTCCTGTCTAGTCTAATCTAGTTCAGTCTACTCTAGTACAGTCCAGTCTAGTCCAGTCTAGTTCAGTCCAGTCTAGTCTAATCTAGTCTAGTCTACTACAGTCCAATCTAGTTTAGTCCAGTCTAGCCCAGTCTAGTTCAGTCCTGTCTAGTCTAATCAAGTCTATTCTACTACAGTCCAGTCTGGCCTAACCTAGTCTAATCTACTACAGTCCAGTCTAGTCTAATCTAGTTCAATCTAGTCTACTCTTCTATAGTCCAGTCTAGTCTAATCTAGTCTAGTCTACTACAGTCCAGTCTAGTTCAGTCCTGTCTAGTCTAATCTAGTTCAGTCCAGTCTTGCCTAATCTAGTCTACTCTACTATAGTCCAGTCTAGTCTAATCTAATCTAGTCTACTACAGTCCAGTCTGGTTCAGTTCTGTCTAGTCTAATCTAGTCTAGTCTACTACAGTCCAGTCTAGTTCAGTCCTGTCTAGTCTAATCAAGTCTAGTCTACTACAGTCCAGTCTGGTTCAGTTCTGTCTAGTCTAATCTAGTTCAGTCCAGTCTAGTATCATCCAGTCTAGTTCAGTCCTGTCTAGTCTAATCTAATTCAGTCCAGTCTTGCCTAATCTAGTCTAGTCTACTACAGTCCAGTCTAGTCTAATCTAATATAGTCTACTACAGTCCAGTCTGGTTCAGTTCTGTCTAGTCTAATCTAGTTCAGTCTACTCTAGTACAGTCCAGTCTAGTTCAGTCCAGTCTAGTCTAATCTAGTCTATTCTAATCTAATCGAGCTCAATCCAGTCTAATCTAGTCTAGTCTACTACAGTCCAATCTAGTTTAGTCCAGTCTAGCCCAGTCTAGTTCAGTCCTGTCTAGTCTAATCAAGTCTAGTCTACTACAGTCCAGTCTGGCCTAACCTAGTCTAGTCTACTACAGTCCAGTCTAGTCTAATCTAGTTCAATCTAGTCTACTCTACTATAGTCCAGTCTAGTCTAATCTAGTCTAGTCTACTACAGTCCAGTCTAGTTCAGTCCTGTCTTGTCTAATCTAGTTCACTGTAGTCTAGTTCAGTCCAATCTAGTCTAATCTAGTGCAGTCCAGTCTAGTCTAATCTAGTCTAATCTACTACAGTCCAGTCTGGTTCAGTTCTGTCTAGTCTAATCTAGTTCAGTCTAGTCTAGTCCAGTCGAGTCTAGTCCAGTCTAGTTCAGTCCAGTCTAGTCTAATCTAGTCTAGTCTACTACAGTCCAATCTACTGTAGTTTAATCCAGTCTAGCCCAGTCTAGTTCAGTCCTGTCTAGTCTAATCAAGTCTATTCTACTACAGTCCTGTCTGGCCTAACCTAGTCTAATCTTGTACAATCCAGTCTAGTCTAATCTAGTTCAATCTAGTCTACTCTACTTTAGTCCAGTCTAGTCTAATCTAGTCTAGTCTACTACAGTCCAGTCTAGTTCAGTCCAGTCTAGTCTAATCTAGTTCAGTCTAGTCTTGCCTAATCTAGTCTAGTCTACTACAGTCCAGTCTAGTCTAATCTAATCTAGTCTACTACAGTCCAGTCTGGTTCAGTTCTGTCTAGTCTAATCTAGTTCAGTCTACTCTAGTACAGTCCAGTCTAGACCAGTCTAGTTCAGTCCAGTCTAGTCTAATCTAGTCTATTCTAATCTAATCGAGCTCAATCCAGTCTAATCTAGTCTAGTCTACTACAGTCTAATCTAGTTTAGTCCAGTCTAGCCCAGTCTAGTTCAGTCCTGTCTAGTCTTATCAAGTCTAGTCTACTACAGTCCAGTCTGGACTAACCTAGTCTAGTCTACTATAGTCCAGTCTAGTCTAATCTAGTTCAGTCCAGTCTAGTATCATCCAGTCTAGTTCAGTCTAATCCAGTCTGGCTATGCTTCAGTTGTAGGGAGTATTATATGTCTGATGATGTAGGCCAAGATAGCGAGGACAGATCTGGCAGTGACTGAGCTGGCAGTTTCTCTTTCAGAAACATGCCTGTGGTGCGCCAAACAGTAGTAAAAACAGCACAGCAGGGCCATTTCAAATTCTAGTCTACGGTATCCAAACATAGTTAATTTGCACAATATCATTGGCAGTTTAAAAAGATTGGAGAAAATGTGCTTGAGGTTTATTGTGGAGTTAAGTCCTAGTTTGATGTGTTAGAAAGTGTGAAGACAGACATAATTTTTGTTGAGAAGCAAACTAAATCTTTTTCATGAGTGGTTTGCTGTAAGCCTTGATCTTAATTCCTTTTTTTTAAAACAGCGTGTGAATCCAAGTTTGGAAATGAGCACCACAGATTGTAGAAAAATGATTGCCTTTGAGCTCTAAATAACATCGCAAATTACAAGTGTGGCTGTTTTAAGGAGAGCAGACAGTTAAAGAGGACAGATTTCATACTTGCACTTTTTAAAGTTAAAAAAAACTATTAGCTGCTCTTTGAAAAGGAATTGAAAAGGACGATGTTCAGTGAGTGAATAATAGTGAGTGTGCCACTGTGGGCCCTATAGTGTGCCATGTTACAAAGCAAAGAACTCTTCAAAAGACTATTGCGCTTGTGTGTGCTCAGTAGTTATAAATTATGACGTCCACGGATCATTATGTTAGAATTTGGACATTTTAAATCACAGTATTGATCTAAAACACTCGTGGGCCACAAACCGTTCTAAAATTTGACAGAAGGGCCGGACCAGGAGCAGGTGGATTTAGTGTTTTGCTAATCCACCTCATAAGAGCAAAAAATAGCATGGGATATGTAGAAAACATGTGCTTTATTTCAGTTAAAAATTAACAAAGCTTTACAACAAAATGTCCATTTATTGAAATGACTCTTAAAACACAGAAAATTTAATCAATAAAATACAGCTTTTTTTAAAATTACTAACAGTTACTATTTTAAGATAAAAGAAGAAATTCAATTTGTCAACTGGACAAGTTTGTTTGGTCGAAAACGTTTCGCCGCTCATGCGAGAGGCTTCGTCAGTTCTGGTTAGAGTGCTGGTAAGACACTTGCTTATATCTTGCTGCAGGGAGGAGCTAACTTGCTAACTACTTTCCGAAACTATCTCATTGGTTTCAGTCTTTTGTTTCTCTGGCGTCTAGATTACCATACCTATTCATCCCTACGACGACTGTTTTTCCACACCTCTGGCCCTGACCTGGCTCTAGCCCTATTGTTCCTTTTGTTTGTTTGATCTAGGTTTAAGAATGGAATTATAGATGGGAGACAAATTATGTCTGACTCCACCATTTCTGTTCAAAGAAGGATTCTCCTTTTTGACAAAATAGCCTCTTTCACTCCCCTCTCAAACCAATTCTTTTCCCTGGCTAAGATCTGAACCTCACTGTCCTCAAATGAATGGCCCATGGCTTCTAGGTGAATATGTACGGCAGATGACGGTCCACTCTGGCACGCCCGTCTGTGTTGGTACATCCTCTTGTGAAGTGGCTGCTTGGTTTCTCCAATGTAGCGCTCACTGCAGTCTTCACTACACTGAATGGAGTAGACCACATTGCTTTGTTTGTGGCTCGGTGTTTTGTCTTTTGGGTGGACGAGTTTTTGTCTTAAAGTGTTTGTGGGTTTGAAATAAACTGGAATTTCATATTGTCTGAAAATCCTTTGTAGTTTTTCCGACACGCCGGCCAGGTACGGAATCGCTACCCCTTTCCTCCTGGGTTTGGACTCTCTGTTGTCTTGTTTCTTGCCCTTGTCTCTCTTGGTTTTGTTAACAGCCCATTTAGGATATCCACAAACAGAGAGGGCTTCCTGCACATGTTGTTCTTCTTTCTCCTTACCCTCTGTGCTTGTGGGAACCACTTGGGCCCTGTGTTGTAATGTCCGAATAACCCCCAGTTTGTGCTGCAGTGGGTGGTGTGAATCAAAAAGCAGGTATTGGTCTGTGTGTGTGGGCTTCCTGAAGACTTCTACTTGGAGTCGCCGGTCTCCTCCTATCGAAAAACAGTCGTTGTAGGGATGAATAGGTATGGTAATCTAGACGCCAGAGAAACAAAAGACTGAAACCAATGAGATAGTTTCGGAAAGTAGTTAGCTAGTTAGCTCCTGCCTGCAGCAAGATATAAGCAAGTGTCTTACCAGCATTCTAATTAGAGCTGACGAAGCCTCTCGGATGAGCGGCGAAACGTTTTCGACCAAACAAACTTTGCCCAGTTGACAAATTGAATTTCTTCTTTTATCATGGATTCTACCTGGACGACTGAGGGACTCTTCACGCATCTTAAGGTTACTATTTTAAAGCACTGAATATCCTGTTCTCCTTCAGATTCTTTCATTCTTTCATTGACTGCCTGCCTGCTAGCATAGTTAACATGTTTTGTGGCAAAGTGACGGCTGATATTATATTCTTTAAAAACGACTACAGTCTCTTGGCATATCAGACATACAGCAGCTGATAAGAATTCGGTGAAAAAAGATTTACTTGTCCACTCCTTATTAAACACTCGACATTCTCTGTCCACTTTTCTTTTCTTAGCTCCGCTCATCTTTACAGGAGGCTGAAGGGTTAAAGAGTAAAACACAAAAGTGGAGCAAAACACCGCACCTCAACAAAGGTCAATGTATGTAGTGCGCCAGCTATTGGAAAACGCCAGAATTGCAGGGAAATCAAAACATTAAAACATTAACAACGTTTATTAATATAATTTCTTCAAGTTCGGGCCAGATTAAAAAGCTTAACGGACCGCATATGGCCCCCGGGCTGTAGTTTGCCCATGCCTGATCTAAAACAACTGAATAAAAGAAACAAGTGCCCAGACTTCCATGTTAAAAACTGTGATGCCCAATGGGAGCTGACGTTGCTGTAAACATTATCACCATTGTCGGGCACGTTACTTTAAAAAAGTAATTGAGTTTTTTTAAAATACGTTTTTAAGTTGTGCCTCCACCTTGAAAAACGCCGTCTTTCCCTATGACTCCGGACTTGCCATCTCTGATAGATTGTGGTTTTAGGGCACACTCACATTAGTATACCACGGCTAAAATGCAACAAGACAAACTGGTCCACTTTAACAAGTGTTTAACTGGTAAAGGCCTATATCATGAGCACTTAAAGGGCTAGGGTTAAGTAAGTAAGTAAGTAAGTAAGTAAGTAAGTAAGTAAGTAAGTAAGTAAGTAAGTAAATTCTATTTATATAGCACATTTAAAAACAGTGAGAACTGGCCAAAGTGCTGTACAATGTCAAAAAGCTAAAATTAAAGCTCTTATGAGTTGATTTGAGGGATAGCACCTGTGTTCAATATTCATCATAGTTTTACATCAATTAAAGAGCAGTTTGAAGAAAGTAGATAATTACAGGAAAGTTTTAAGTTTTTTTTCCTGCAAATCTCAACCTTTTGACAAAATAAAGATGCCGATATTGATTTAGATTTGTCAAATCAAAACTACTGTTTTGATACAGGGCTCTCAAGTTTTGAAGATTGGCAGGATTTACTTTTTTCCTGAGGAGCGGGGAAGGGGGGGGGGGGGGGGGGTCAGTAGTCGAGTTGTAACATGGAAATTTACAACTGTTAAAATGGAAATGCTTTTATAACAAAAAGTCTATATTATTCAATAATTCAATAATGCGCAGGATAATATGTTATCACATACAGTCTTGGTTTAGTCTTGGTTTAGACCTGGTTTAGACCTGTTTTAGTCCTGGCTTAGTCTTGGTTTAGACCTGGTTTAGTTTTGGTTTAGTCCCGGTTTAGTCCTGGTTTAGACCTGGTTTAGACCTGTTTTAGTCCTGGCTTAGTCTTGGTTTAGACCTGGTTTAGTCCTGGTTTAGTCCCGGTTTAGACCCGGTTTAGATCTGGTTTAGTCTTGGCTTAGTCCTGGTTTAGACCTGGTTTAGTCCTGGTTTAGACCTGGTTTAGTCCTGGTTTAGTGCTGGGTTAGTCCTGGTTTAGTCCTGTTTTAGACCTGGTTTAGTCCTGGTTTAGTCCTGGTTTAGACCTGGTTTAGTCTTGGCTTAGTCTTGGTTTAGACCTGGTTTAGTCTTGGTTTAGTCCTGGTTTAGTCCCAGTTTAATCCTGGTTTAGACCTGGTTTAGTCCTGGTTTAGTCTTGGCTTAGTCCTGGTTTAGTTCTGGTTTAGTCCTGGTTTGGTCCTGGTTTAGACCTGGTTTAGTCCTGGTTTAGTGCTGGGTTAGTCTCGGTTTAGTCCTGGTTTAGACCCGGTTTAGATCTGGTTTAGTCTTGGCTTAGTCCTGGTTTAGACCTGGTTTAGACCTGGTTTAGACCTGGTTTAGACCTGGTTTAGACCTGGTTTAGTCCTGGTTTAGTCCTGGTTTAGTGCCGAAATAGATGCAGAAATAATCTGATATGACTCACCCATAAAAACGCAGTCACTCGTATCCATGTATGCACGTGTCACGGTCTTTAATAATCCGGAGCTCCGGAGAAAAGGACATATCCCGAACTTATCCCGTGTCCCGAGGCGAGAGTTCCTTCTTACGTAGCATTAACGTAGCAAGTTAAGGATTCTTATTCTCTTGGAAATGCCATGTAAATATCACGCGGCCTCACAGCTGATCGCTCAACTCGAGTACTGGTGTGCGAGTGACTTTTTTTTCGCTGAAAACGCGCGGTGCCTGCATTAACTTACCAATTTTCTGGGGACAGAAGCGCTGTGAACAGTGGCTACAGTTTTGAATTGCTTTAAAAAATTTCAGCGTGAGAAATACCATGTGTGGCGTGTGAGCGTGTGAACACGTTGAATTGTGTGTGTCACACTCTCAATGCGTGAGACTTGAGAGCCCTGTACTCATAGCTTCTTGTTTACAGTACGATTGCTAGCTAACAGTTATTGCAGCGTATGCATCGTTCCAATTGTCGTTGGAGGTCAAAACTCAGAATAATGTAAAATATTACAGTAAACAAAAAAAACTGTAAATGCTTAATCAGCCAAAATATGGATCCAATTAATTTGACTACATTAACAGTTGATCAAGTAAGTTTGAGAATGAGTTTCTGCTTTTGTTGACATTAGCTCTGTGTACGCCTTAGCTACATTAGCAAAGAAGCACATTTATCAATCAATCAATGTGTGAAACAATATGAAGCCATCTTGAGTTCACCTTCCAGATTTTTTAATAGTTCTATGCTGCAGAGGCTCTGTCATTCCACAATCACGGTCTGTGTGGCTCAGTTTATGCAGGCACCGCGCGTTTTCAGCGAAAAAAACTCTCCCCCTCCTCCGCGTCCCGCTCCCCGGAAAAAATATCAGCCAATCAGAAAATAGATTGTTCTGTTGTTGGGCAGACTGTAGAGTGTAGTCTCAGCTGCTAAGCGCACACTGCGGTGATGATAAAACAAACTGAGAACCATCAGGTAATAACTTCATTTATAGAACTCTCATTAGTTGCTTTGTAGTTTAAGTTTGCTCTTTAGACAAACATTTACAGCAGGGCTCTCAAGTCTCACGGAGAGAGAGACAATTAGACGCGTTCACACGCTCACACGGCATCCCCCCCCCCCCCCCCCACTCCTCGGGAAAAATTGTTCACTCGTTCACACACACCCCCCACCCCCCCGCACCCCCGCTCCTCGGAAATTACAGTCTCACGCACGACCCCGCACAAAACTTGAGAGCCCTGTACAACACACACATGGACAAACTACATGTAATATGTTATCTGTTTGAATTATTCCTTAAATATGTTTATTTGAAGTGAAATCTGACCCCAGCATTGGTGTTAACAGCACATTTAAGTGCTAAAGAGCTCGAGGAAAAGACGAGTGCAAGGCTAACAGATCTGAGTGGAATAGTGCATTTTTGTGTATTTCTAAAAATAAAGGTTATGAAACTTACTTTGTGAACCCTATTTAAAGGTGCATTGTGAAACCTTTTGTGGTGGAGGGTTCATCTGGGGCGGCAGTAGCTCAGTGGTAGAGCGCTTGCCTGGTGATCCAGGGGTTGGCAGTTCGAATCCCGCTCTTGACGGGTGGACCACATGTGATCCAAGCTCCCACAGATGAGCGCTGCCGTTGTGTCCTTGGGCAAGACACTTAACCCCACCTCGCCCCCAGTGTCTGCGGACACTGGTATCCCCCATGGCAGAAGATACATCGAGGCCCGTTGTGACGTGAGCCACCTGTGGGAGGATTCTCCAGCCAAGGTCCTGACCAAGCCGAAGCAAGAAGATCATGGAGATGGTCCCCGGGCGCGCCTCGGGTGCAGCCCACTGCTCCTGATGACAGGATGGGTCAAATGCAGAGGACAAATTTCTCTAAGGAGACAATAAAAGGCTTATCTTATCTGCTTGTTTCTATGGATATGTCATTGCTTTGTCTCGAATGTTCCACAGTATGACATTAAACAGCTCTATTTTACATTTATTCAATTACAGGTGGTATTATAGCTCAAAAATATCTAGAGAAACAGACATTCTGACTGTGAGCGGGGTCATCTCTCCACAGATCTGACCTGTAACTTGGTCTGGTTTGGTCTCCATGAAGTTAGAAAGGTTTAATGCCATAGTGTGAAACATTCCAGACAAAGCAATAACATCTCCATAGAGAAAAGCATCTGATAGACCCTCCACCAGAAAAGTTACATAATGCACCTTATTATGCAAATTGTGTTTAAGTGTCATAAAGGTCAAATGTTTAATTTTCCAGTGAAACTCTTGGATGGTCTTGTGTCTCAGTGAAATCATCTCACACCTGTGCCGAAGGGTTTACAGGTTCGTCCAACTAAAGGAAAACGACTTAAGAAGGACGTTCCACATTATTAAGCAGAGCGACATTTTCAAACAATATGGGAAAGAAAAAGGATCTCTCTAGTGCCAACAAGTGTGAAATAGTTGAATACCTTGGATAAGGGATGAAAACATTTGATATTTCAATCTAAGCATGATCATCGTACTATTAAGAGATTTGTAGCTGATTCAGAGCACACATGGATTTGTGCAGATAAAGACAGAGTGAAGAAGGTCTCTGCCAAATAAATACATCAGATTAACAGAGCAGCTGCTAAAATGCCATTACAAAGCAGCAAACAGATATTTGAAGCTGCTGGTGCCTCTGGAGTCTTGCAAACGTCAAGGTGGAGAATCCTCCAGAGGCTTGCAGTTCTGCATAAACCTTCTATTGGGCCACCCTTAAACAAAGCTCACAAGCAGAAACTCTCAGGCTCAGGGGCCCAGAAATACATGAAGACTCATTTTCAGTCTTGTTCACTGATGAGTGCCGTACAACCTTGGATGGTCCAGATGGATGGAGTGGTGGATGTTTGGTGGACGAACACCATGTCTCAACAAGGCTGCGACATCAGCAAGGAGGTGGTGGAGTCATGTTTTGGGCCAGAATCATGGGGAGAGAGCTCGTCAGCTCCTTTAAGGTCCCTGAAGGTGTGAAAATGACCTACTGACCACTTTCTTCCATGGTACAAAAAGAAGATTTGTGCTTTCCATTGCAAAATCGTCTTCATGCATGACAATGCTTCATCTCATGATGCAAGGAACACCTCTGCATCATTGGCTGCTCTGGGCATAAAAGAAGAGAAACTCATGGTGTGGCCCCATCCTCCCCTGACCTCAACCCTACTGAGAACCTTTGGAGCTCCTCAAGTGAAAGATCTATGAGGGCGGGAGGCAGTTCACATCCAAACAGCAGCTCTGGGAGGCTATTCTGACATCCTGCAAAGAAATTCAAGCAGAAACTCTCCACAAACTCACAAGTTCAGTTCATGCAACAATTGTGAAGCTCCTTTCAAATAAGGGGTCATATGTTCAAAATATGTAACTGGACCTGTTAAGATGTTTTGATTGAAATCACTTTTGATTTCAGTAATATGCTAATGCTTCTAATTGATAAATAAACAAATGACCATTTTCAGTTCATTACAACAATAACATGGTTTGAAACTCTGTTGTGCATAATAATTTGGAACAGTGCATTTTAAGTTTTTATTTTTGAAAAAAATACTCTTATCATTGAGAGGTTTGTTCAATAACATTTGAATTGTTCTCTAAAGGTTGATGACTTGAAAATTATGATGACTGCCAATTTGGAAAAATCAGAGAAAAAAATCATTTGCAATAATAATTTCTGGCAATTAAAATAATGAAAATAAATTCAAGCTAAAGACTAGCATGAGTGACTGACAGGCTTAGTGGCTATGCAGGCGCAGGGTGGAGCAACTTGAGAGAAAATCACACAATCAACATTTTAACTGCTGAGTTTTGAATTCTTACCAAACGCAGGACACCGCCAGTGACGGACTGGGACCAAAAAATGGCCTGGGCA
The DNA here is from genome assembly GCA_036785185.1 of Paratrypauchen microcephalus. NCBI lineage: Eukaryota > Metazoa > Chordata > Actinopteri > Gobiiformes > Gobiidae > Paratrypauchen > Paratrypauchen microcephalus. Next base: position 208,526 of record JAVJIX010000089.1, on the reverse strand, counting down.
TTTTGTACCTACAAGTGGCCCCCGTACCCGAAGACCGTTGAACGGGTCTAAAAGAAAAAGTGTCTTACCTTCATGCCGTTAATAAATCGCTCCCCCCTTGTGTCGTTTAGTGCCTCCTTAATGCTAAGTATCTGACCGTCCGCCTATCTCCTCTTTTACTTTGACTAACTTGACCACACGACCACAATCTTCACCGTTCTATTTCTCATGAAAGTGATTAAATGTTGTGTTGTACTAACTTCCTTGAGAAAGTTTACTATTGTCTTCCATATAAAGTGTTTTCCACTTCATATGCGAGCGCTAACAATTCTTGGTAGCAACTAGTGTCGTGACTGGTCAATTCTTGGTAGCAACTCGGACAGACATTGGTCAAATCGTGGTAGTGCGAGCTCGAGTCGCGGCCGGCCACGGGAAATTTCCCATAAGGCAGTGCTTTACTTCAGTTGTCGCAAACAAATACATATATAAAATACTGTGCACATTTTTAACATCGTAGGAAGAAATATCTCGGCAAAATAAAATAATGTAACACCTTAAACACATCATCACTGTAATATATATGTAGTTGTAAGGGGTATAAATACCAAACAGGTCCTTTCAATTATAGCAAGAGGACGGAACTTTTAAGACGGTGGAGACATGTAACGACCAAATACCTAGCGGGTGGGGTGAGGCAATGCGGTTTCGGGGCCACGGTGGCATCGTCGGGGCCGCGGCCCTTCTGGCATGTGCCCAAATGCCAGAGCGTCCAGTCCGTCACTGGACACCGCCATTTTGTAACTCAGGCTCTGAAATGTTCTCCGGCTTTGCAAGTAGAAATTCCAAGATCATACGACTTTTCTGTTGTCACGTACAAGTTAGAACATGGAAAATCCAAATTTCGAAGACGACTGAACACACCTTTATGTCTAACACTTCAGCTGTCCAACCAGGAAGTAAAACCAGTAGTCGAGTTGTAAAATGAAACCACGGGGGATGGTGAAATTTTTCACCAACGGGGGGGCCCTGAAACACCACAGTGATGTCAGTGATGGGGAAGAGCTTAGCTTAATCCCCCCCCCCCCCCCCATCACTGACATCACTGTGGTGTTTCAGGGCAGGGCAGAATTAGAAGGTACTTTCTTAAAATGGAAATGCTTTTATAACAAAAAGTCCATTTAATCATTCAATAATTAAATAATACACAGGATATATGTTATCACACACGTACACATACACACACACACACACACACACACCTTAGTCCTGGTTTAGTCTTGGTTTAGTCCTGGTTTAGTCCCGGTTTAGTCCTGGCTTAGTCCTTGTTTAGACCTGGTTTAGACCTGGTTTAGACCTGGTTTAGACCTGGTTTAGACCTGGTTTAGACGTGTTTTAGTCCCGGCTTAGTCTTGGTTTGGACCTGGTTTAGTTTTGGTTTAGTTTTGGTTTAGTCCTGGTTTAGACCTGGTTTAGTCTTGGTTTAGTCCTGGTTTAGTGCCGAAATAGATGCAGAAATAATCTGATAATATGACTCACCCATAAGAATGCGGTCAGATTATGCTGCAACATGATTGGAAGCTGGAGCGCACTGGCCATTTTGACTTAAAAACTGTGAAATTTGCCAAAAGTTTAGGGATTTTCATGCCTGATTGATAAAATGCCATAAGGGATGGAAGAAAGGATGCCCGTTTTAGATGCCCCCCCCTCAGGCCTTGCCTACGTCACCCATGCTCCCACACGACAATTCTCCATAAATATACAACAGTAACATGACAAACCTGATGTGATGTGTGGTAACTTCAGTAGCGGGACACATACTGATTGTGTAATGATAGCACTCTGAAGGGGGAGTGACTTAGGTTGATTGAATATAGCATTTTCAAAACAATAAAACTTAAAGGAAAAGTAACGTTTTTTTTTGTTTTTTGTTTTTTTACAATCTGAGCCTTCTTTTGGCAATAAAACAAGTAGTTTTACTCACCCATAGCAGTTTGGTGTCATTTTGAGCAGTTTCGTAGAAGTTATGTCCGGTTTCCCCCACCAACCTAAACATGCGCCATAGGTAAAATCCTCCTGATTGATTGATTGATATGTTGTAGCATATCTGTTAACTTCAGTGCTCGGGGCATTACTTTGCGGTCTCCAAATAGCACAAATTTTAGCACTTTTCAAATCATAGAAGCCCGATATCTTAGTCTATGATTTCGTTTGAAGCAAAAGTGGCCTGTAATCCGAGATTTAGCCATAGTTTCGAGTAGATGAGGACGCCAGTGCGCATGTGCGGACTGTGCTCTCAGCTCCCGGGACCCAAACATGAAACGCAAAGCTGTAAACTATGGATAAATCTCGGATTACAGGCCACTTTTGCTTCAAACGAAATCGTAGACTAAGACATCGGGCTTCTATGATTTGAAAAGTGCTAAAATTTGTGCTATTTGGAGCCCGCACGGGGCATATTACATGCTTGGGGAATATATTATATGCCCCGAGCTATGGCTAGAAGTTGTGCTAGGCTAACCGCAAATCTAAAACATCTCTAGAAGTGCTCCATATGACACCAAAGTGCTATGGGTGAGTAAAACAACTTGTTTTATTACCAAAATAAGGCTCAAATGGTAAAAAAAAAACGTTACTTTTCCTTTAACATGGTGATGTAAATATATTATGTCTTAGCAGCTGATACCCCATAGAGGTAAAAGACCCCCTTTTGAAGGAAGCATTTTATGCTATTAAAACAAAATTCTGAATTCTTGTATCCCATGACGACAAGCCTCACATGGTCCCGCTGAAGAGCCAGCGTGCACCACTGGCCCTTGTTTGATTTGGGAACATCTTGCTCATTCCATTTTTCAATTATTCAATCAATTATTCATGAAGTTCATCAAATGAGAAAGAGTGTGTTTGGGCTAGAAATAAAGTAGCCTTCGTGAAACATGGGGGTGAAGGGGGAGGCAGGTGGAGAAATGGAGAGGTGGAGAGGGAGGTGGAAATGGTTAAATGGAGTAAGAAGGCCGGTGATGAAAAAGATAAGGATGGAGGGAGTAAGGGAGGTGGTGATGGAGGGGAGAAAGATAAATGGAGTAAGAGTCAGCGATGGAGAACAGAAGGAGGGAGGGAGGAATGGAGTTGGTGATGAGAGAAAGATGTACCGAGAGAGGTAGTGATGGAGGGGAGAAATATGGAGAGTGTAACAGAGGTGGTGATCGAGTAGAGGAAAGGTGGAGTAGGTGGAGGAGGGAAAGATGGAGTAAAAAAGGTGGTGATGGAGAAGAGACAGATGGATGGATGGGGTGAAGGAGGAAGTGGTGGAGGATAGGAAGATGAAATGGGAGCAAGTGGAGGGTGAGGCGAGAGGATAGAGTAAAAGGGAGGTGTTGATAGAGAGATGTAAACAATAAATACAATGGGTAGTAAAAAGTGAAGGATGAATGTTGTAAGGGAGGAGGTGATGAAGGAGAGAAGGATGGATGGAGTAAGGGAGGGGACGATGGGGGTGGTATAGGTGGAGCAGGTGGAGGAGAGAAAGATGAATAGAGTAAGGGTTTGGGTGATGAAGAAGAGAAAGATGCGTCAAGTAAAGATAGTATTGATGAGGCAGATGAAGGGTGGAGTAAGAAAAAAGTCAGAACAGATGAAGAGAGGGGTGATAGGTGAAGATGGGGGAGGGCGGAGTAAGGGAGGAGGATGGATGGATGGAGGAAAAGAGAGGTAATGTAAGGGAGATGTGAAGAGGAGGAGGGGTGATGGGGTAGGTAGAATCCAGACTGCAAGAACAATAGAACCAGTAGAAAGTTGGAGAAGAATGGAGAGATCCAGTGAAAGGATGTGGTGATGAAAGAGAGAGGGATGGATAGAGTAAGGGAGGGAGGGGTGGAGAGTAGATGATTGATGGTGTCTTAATTCTTTTGTGCATCTGAGTGTGGAACCTGCTGCCATGGAGATAGACATGCAATAATAAGGCTTATATAACACTTTGTAACACTCAAGTCTCTTAAGGTGTATTATTCATTCACTCTTCACTTCCTCTCAGAGCTGGAACAGCGGCTGCCATTTTGTGCCAGCCAGCTGTCAATCATGCCCAGTCATACACGTTACATACACAAGGTGGCTGAAATGTCCTGGACAGTGTTGGGGAGGTTACTTTAAATAACTACTTTTTGTTACTTCTTTAAAAAGTAATCCCTTACGTCAGTGGTCCCCAACCACCGGGCCGCGGTGGCTCATCCCCCCCCCCCTTCATTTTGAGTGGTCCGTCCGTGTTCCGAAAAGAGAGCGTAATGAAGTTGGCTCTCAAGTCTCACGCATTGAGAGTGTGACACACGCAGTTCGACGTGTTCACATTACTGGAGGGTAGTTTCAGCTGCTAAGCGCACACTGCGGTGATGATAAAACAAACTGAGAACCATCAGGTAATAAGCATTTTGCCTAAATAACGCAACCAAGGTTAAAGGGATATGCCAACCCCAGGTCAAACTTGGGCATCTCCCCACAGTCCAGAGTCTAAAATAAGTGGTGGAAAGCGTTTTTCTGGTGACGCAGCCATTGTCCAGGTCTGTCAGCACTGACCGCCGCGGTATCTGCAGCTACTCCGCGTTAGACTGGAGTCTAACGTCGCCAGAGAAAGATTTCGGCCAAAAGGAATTAATTTGTTCGATGCTTTTCCCAATTACTTTGTGTGTAGTGCGCATTCATATCGAGTGCAAATAAATGTGCAAATCAACACGGAGAGCTTGACTTGGTCATTTTGGGTGGGAACTATTTTTCAGTGCGGAAAAACACAGCCGAAGCACACACCACGCTGACAGAAAAACGCTTTCCACCACTTATTTTAGTTTCTGGACTGTGGGGAGATGCCCAAGTTTGACCTGGGGGTGGCATATCTCTTTAACCTTGGTTGCGTTATTTAGGCAAAATGCTTCTTTGGATGTTAATGCAGGAATGTTAAACCACGAATATCAAGCAAACGTCAAACATCGAGCCAACTTTATTACGCTTCACATAGAGGCGAAAAAAAATCGGATTTGGGTCACTTCAGGCTGCAGTGTGAACGTACGTTAATATTAAACCCACATGCCAACAAAATGAGGAAAAAATAGACGTCTTTGTAAAATTTCTTTGCAAAGGGGAAAAGGCCCAGTGAGGAGACAGAAGTCAAGAGCCGATGACCACTAAGAAAAAGAAAGCTGGATTTAACACGTCTACAATACCAGGAGACCTACTTATCGCAACAGGTGATTCCATGATTACATACAAGTACACACAGTGGATTCACTGTTATTATAATATTTATAATATGCCACAGTTCTTGTGTTGTTCGCATCATTTTATTTTGTGGTATTTATCTGCCAATATCTGCATGCACCCCCCCAGTCCGTGAAAATTTTGGGGGACATTAACCGGTCCGTGGAGCAAAAAAGGTTGGGGACCACTGCGTTACGTTACTTCATTACCCTCTATGGAAAGTAACTTTTTACATTACTCTTTGCATTGGTAACTTTTTGGTGGTAAACTCCATCTAAGGCTAAATCACTGATAGTCGACAAGTACAGTAAGGGAAAGTTGAAAAGAACTTTGAAGAGAGAGTTCAAGAGGAAGTGAAACTGTTAAGAGGTACACAGGTGGGGTCCACGCAGTCTGCCCAGGAAATTCAACTTGGAGGGCAAGGGATAGCTGCCTGGGATCCCCCCGAGGGACCTCTCCCCGGGTGTCGCTGGCACTTCCTCCGAGGTGTTGCGCCACGGCCGACTCTGAGTCAGCCAGGAAAGGCTCCGGGTGAAAGTAGCATGCCCCTCTGCCTGGGTGCTTTACAGGTCTACCCACACGGACCTCGCCACTTCCCAGAGCCATGGGATCAGTGCCCCTGCTCCCTGTGTCCTCAGTTTGCCCCAACTGCATCGTGCCGCCAGGGCAGACACTGGCACTCATACACAGAGAAGTACTGAAAAGAATTGAAAAAGGAACTACATTTTGTTACAAACTTTTCAGTAGTAATGTGTTACACTATTTTTGCCCCCAAAAGAGTAGTTACATCAAAAAGAATTGCGTTACACCCAACACTTAGTCTGGTTAACACCTGACCATATCACAAGTGAGATATGGGTCTGGAAACTCGCTTCGAAAAATCCCGTAGCGGAGGTGTGGTTAGCGATTGCCAACGGCCGTTTATTGGGCGTTATGAATGTCTATCATTGAGCGTATACGTAAGTCCATAGCCAATCATGTCAGTTGTCAGTTCAAACTACAAGCTTCCGTTTGTCATGTAGTACGCGTCACTGTCTTGCCACCCCTCCCCCGCTCTCTGATTGGGGCCCTAAATCTGGGACTCTCGCTTGGACGAGTTTCCAGGCCGCCTTCCAGTTCGAAACGAACGGAAGCGGCCTGGGAATTCCCAGGCTACCCAACACTGGTCCTGGAACATTTGTGACCGACCGCAGCAAAACCAGACACAAGTCGTCCCGGAGACATTTTGAGTTATTCACAGATTCTGAAAGTGTAGATTCTAAGCTTTCCAACGATGCTTTACACATGGAAATCTGAAAAGATTTGAAAAATGTTTGGCCATTTGAAAGCAGCACATTGTGAAAACAGCAATCTGAGAAATTCCACATTAAAGATCCTCTAGTCCAGGCCTTCAGAACTCATTTGCATGACAGTAAGCAAAGCTTAACTAACCCTCATCACTGACATCACTGTGCTGTGGTGCTTACATTCAGGAAAGGTCAGAATAAGAATTAGAAGCTGTTTTAGTCCTGCTTTAGTCCTGCTTTAGTCCTGGTTTAGTCCTGCTTTAGTCCTGCTTTAGTCCTGGTTAAGTTCCAGTTAAGTCCTGGTTTAGTCCCGGTGAAGTGCTAGCAGAAATAGGCTAGGCTGCGCGCACACCGGTTAAAGTTTATTGCTGACCGCAGCGGCAGTCATGAAATATGATCACCACACGAAAGCTGAATTAGTCCTACAGTCTATAAAGTAAATGTGTTCCTGCAAACATCATAAGGTACACTTACTTGCTTCGTTGTGCGATTATTCACATATCCACGCTCTTTCGGCAGTAAAGTATCCGATCGCATTCTGTAAGCTTCGGAGAAACGTGTCCCATGTCCCAAGGAGAGACTCCTTCCTTCTTATGTAGCATTTACAGTCAAAGTTACGGATTTTTAAAGTTACGGATCCTGTTGAACTGCAGCTACATATTCACGAGCTGAGCACAGCTGATTGGTGGAAAAAGAAAACAAAAGCACGCGAATGTCACGTGATTGGTGCGCAGCGGTAGGGGATGGTAATTTAGACACGTCTCGATTCGTTCCGAAAAACAAGCCAATTTCCCAGACAAAATGTGTGCTTTTTAAGCAGCCAGCGCTGTTATCTGAAACATGTGGCTTCTTCATGATCTCAGCTAGCACATTCTGCAAAAAAACGAAAATCAAAAATTTTGAAAAATAATACTTCTAATGCAAATATCTCAGTTTTCCTAATCGCGACATGTAGCTGGTTTCCGCGTGGTCGGACACATTTGTATTATTGTAAATCAGTTAGGAAGCACTGATCTGTTACTCAAATTAGGCTTTTATCTGAATTGTAATTTATGCAGCCTGACCACACAAGGAGAAAACAATCCCGCACTCCGTCTTACTTGCAAAATGAGAAGTTTATTAAGATATGCAACGTTTCGGCTTATGCCTGATGAAGGACTAGGGCCGAAACGTTGCATATCTTAATAAACTTCTCATTTTGCAAGTAAGATGGAGTGCGGGATTGTTTTCTCCTTGTGTGTTCTGGGTTTGCTCCTTCACCTCCAACGCACCCGTCTGAAGAGATTGAAGTGCGAAGTTCTCATTTTTGGATGCAATCTGACCAGAAAGCACTCACTTAGTTTGAACTGCAATCACTTTCACCTTTTTGTTGAAAATCAAACTCCTAAACGGGACCCTGAACACTCGGACTGATCACAGGCTCCTGAAAATGTGTTTACATCAATTTCGTATTTACTTTTTCTTTTCATCTCAAAACTTTTTTGGCAGACCTTGCTAATGTGTGCATTGTGTCATCATGATAACTGCTGAACATTCTGCCATAGACATACATGTACAACGTCCACAGCATGATGCCACTGCAAAACTTAGACTTAGACAAACTTTATTGATCCACAAGGGAAATTGTTTTGGGTACGGTAGCTCACTTAAATATAATATATGATATATAACAGAGGGTAAAAGAAGAAAATAGATGGAATAGCAACCAAAGAGCAATAGACATGTGTCAGATGAGACACAATTATATTATAAAATATATATGTACAAATCAGATTTAAATAGAAAAGTAGTAGTCAAATATAAAATACACTATCAAATAAGATGTACAAAACCAGCTCTATACAGTTGTAGGGGGTGTTGTCTAGGGAGTGTTATATTATCTGAGTTGTTGTACAGTTGTATGGAGTATGGAGTAAAATCTGAGTAAAATACCAATACTGAATACATACTGACATTCTGTACATGTATTTAGTTATGTCCCCACAATAAGCATGAACACTAAACATGTTTTTCAAGGTGTTTTTGAACAGTAAAAACACCTGTTCTGTGTCTATGGTGGAATGTTCTTCAATTAATATTGGCAAACACAACAAAAAATACTTTAAACTACATATTTTTGGGAGCATTCATGGTCCTGTTTGGGAATTTGACTTTCAATAATCGTGAGTGACTTACTAAAAAAATGTTAGTTAACTTGTGACCGTTAAGTTATTTGTTATTTGTCCACAGTGTCAGTTCAACTAAATCAGGGTCAAGTTGTGTTAAAATTAGTGCTGTCAGGCGATTAAAAAAATTAATCTAATTAATTACAGGATTTGTAATTAATTAATCAAATTAATCAAATTTGTGTGTGTGTGTGTGAGAGAGATTGATAGAGAGGAAGTGAGTGAAAGAGCGAGGCAACCCACTTTGCGATTGAGTTTGTCAGTTTTTCGGTGGTTGCTTTTGCTCATTCGTTTCCCAAATTCTGAGCGTGGTTTGTGGTTGAAGCGCGCTCGCGCTCGCTCTATCACCAGTAACGATGGAACTTGTCCGGACGTGTTTATCTTTCAAATGATCAAATGGTCAGGCTGGAGCAGCTTCGGTGATCGAAAAATTCTTTTTGACAAAAGCTTCAAATCACCGTGTTCTTGTTGATCGTCTTCGTTATTTTTATAAATAAAGTTGCCGTTCAAAGGCCCTAGCAGCGATTTGCTCGCCGCAGGCCAAATTTAAAATGCGTGCGCTTTGAATTGCCACTCATAATTAATTGCATACATTTTTATAATGCGTTAATTTGGAGTGTAATTAATTAATATAATTAACGCGTTAAACTGACAACCCTAGTTAAAACAATGCTCAGATTTAAAGGAGAATTAATGTTTTTTTTACAATCTGACCCTTATTTCGGTAATAAAACAAGTTGTTTTACTCACCCATAGCACTTTGGTGTCATATGGAGCACTTCCAGAGATGTTTTAGATTTGCGATCTCCATAACGTGAGTTCTCGGGGCACATGTTTGCGGTCTCCAAATAACACAAACTTTAGCACTTTTCAAATCATAGAAGCTCGATGTCTTAGTCTACGCTTTCATTTGAGTCAAAAGTGGCCTGTAATCTGAGATTTATCCATAGTTTCGAGTAGATGAGGAGGCCAGTGCACATGTGCGGAGTCACATCTTATTTCGCTCTCAGCTCCCGGGACCCAAACATGAAACGCAAAGCTGTAAATTATGGATAAATCTGGGATTACAGGCCACTTTTGACTCAAACGAAAGTGTAGACTAAGACATCGAGCTTCTATGCTTTGAAAAGTGCTAAAGTTTGTGTTATTTGGAGACCGCTCGGGGCATATATTACATGCTCGGGGCATATATTATATGCTCGGGGCATATATTATATGCTCGGGGCATATATTATATGCTCGGGGCATATATTATATGCTCGGGGCATATAGAACTCGTGTTACGAATATTGCAAATCTAAAACATCTCTGGAAGTGCTCCATATGACACCAAAGTGCTATGGGTGAGTAAAACAACTTGTTTTAGTACCGAAATAAGGCTCAGATTGTAAAAAATTGTTAATTCTCCTTTAAACCTTAAGAATATAACGGAGCTTCAGACAGAGCAGTGCCTCCACTTAGCCAGAGAAGGTTGATTACATCACCTGCAGAGTATGCATGTAACAGTTGAAACCTGCTCCACGTGTCTCTTGAATTATATATTTACTGGCAGCACAACAATAGCTTCCAAACCGATGACGCAGCCTCTTATTGAGATGAAAGGAAGACTCACTATGGAGACTCACTGTTTACGCACTGAAGAACGGCTCTGGGAAATGTCCACTGTCCTCTGTCTAACTGTGTTTGCTACCGTCCATCAGCACACCTCAGCCTGTCCCTGCATCTCGTCTTCTCCAGCTCTTCCTCGGGGCTTTCACAGAAAAGGTACAACTTTGCAATAGGCTCTCGGGAGCAGCCAGTGTGATGTATCTACTTTGTCCAGGAAGCCACCGGGAACAAATATTGACTTCTTTCTTTCTTTGCAGCTGTAGCGTTCATTGCCGTAGTCAGTGGGGAGCAGTGTCGCCGTGGTAACGCACTTGAGTGACAGGTTCCTAGTATCTGTCTGTGGTAGAGTATCCAAAAGTTATACTCAAGTCAAATTTCAAAACAATATTACAGTGAACCCTCGTTTATCGCGGGGGTTAGGTTCCAGAAATAGCCCGCAATAAGAGAAATCCGCGAAGTAGGACAATTTTATATTTTACAATTATTCTACATGTTTTAAGGCTGTAAACGCCTCAGCACACACATTATACGGTTTTCTCAGACTGGAATTAACCTTTTCTCACATTTGTCTCTAGTTTAAACACTAAAACTTTCATAGATTTTCCGAAAAATGTATTAATAGTGGCGCGTGGGGGGAGACACGGCCCCGGGAGCCCCGCCAGATGTGCGAGGAGCACTGCTACGTCCCGGGATGAGACGCGCACCAACCCCTTGGAGAAGTGCGCGACACATGCTGCTCTGTCACAGATTTAACCACGATAAACCCCTCATCGTGGATAAGGGATGAGGGATGAGGGATTATCTACATGGAGGTTAAAATCACCGAGTATCAAAACTCTCTCAAGTTTAATAATAGAAGACAACAAGTCTGCGAAATCATCCAAGAAAGAACGTGCAGGACCAGGCGGCCGATAGATTAAGATACAATAAAATGAAGTAATGTTCCCAACCTTAGTCATCTGCATCTCAAAGGAGGTGAACTCGACCGGATTCATTTGTCGTGTCCAGAAGCCATCCCGGTAAACGAGCGCGAGACCGCCGCCTCACCGTGAGGCCCGAGGGGTTCCAGTCACGGAGCAGTCCGAGGAGCACAATTCATTAAGGTGGACAAAATCCTGTTCGCGTTGCCATGTCTCAGTCAGGAACATAAAATCCACGTGTTCGTTTGAAGCAAACAAGTGGCTCTGTAATCCGGATTTATTCATATGGAGCGTGCGTTAAGCAGGGCCATCCGGAGAGGCTGCGCGCGTTCGGACACTGACGTGCACTGATCGACTGGACAGGACGAAGGACCCTCTCACGCCGCAGAGAAGTACAGGCGACTCGAGTGGGAAAGAGCCGGTCACAGCTCCATAGCGGCGGTGGCTCCGCAGATTCGCCGTCCGACGCCCAGATAGGAACCGGTATCAGACACCGTTCGCTCCCCGCAGATCCAGTCCCGCTTGCTCGCTGTTTTCTCCGCCTGGTTTGGACACCTGCCCTGGATCCCCGCTTCCTTTTTCTTTTGCCCCGGGGCTTAGTTAACAGCAGGTACTCCGGCGATGACGTGGAGCATTCCAGTTTTGGAGGGAAAAACTGTGTACCTGTCCAGGTAACAGAAAAATTTTCCATATGTGCCTTGATGCGGAATAACGTATGTCTGTCATATTGAATAACAGCCGCGACATAGCCATTTGTTGACAGGGCTGACCATGCAAAATATAGCACAAGGAAAATCACAAAAATACGAGAAATAGTAGAGGTAGCAGAAGTACAGCCGACCATATGCGCCATCTTGCTCCTGTGATTCCTCTCAACCCGAGCCACAAACCGAACAAGCACAAACGAACGCAAAAGCCGCACGGAGTGATTTAATCCTGGTTCAGACCTGGTTTAGTTCTGGTCTAGACCTGATTTAGTCCAAGTTTAGTCCTGGTCTAGTCTCTTAGCCAATCAGGCCGCAGAACACATTGTTACACTATAAAAAAAAATGTTACACTATAAAAAAAAAAAAAAAAATTGAAAAAATTGAAAAAATTGAAAACAGCGAAACAGCGAGGCCGCGAAGAGTGAACCGCGATAGAGCGAGGGTTCACTGTACTTAAAGGAAAAGTAACGTTTTTTACAATCTGAGCCTTATTTCGGTAATAAAACAAGTTGTTTTACTCACCCATAGCACTTTGGTGTCATATGGAGCATTTCCAGAGATGTTTTAGATTTGCGGTTAGCCTAGCGCGACTTCTAGCCATAGCTCGGGGCATATATATATGTAATATGCCCCGTGCGGGCTCCAGATAACACAAACTTTAGCACTTTTCAAATCATAGAAGCTCGATGTCTTAGTCTATGATTTCGTTTGAGTCAAAAGTGGCCTGTAATCCGAGATTTATCCATAGTTTACAGCTTTGCGTTTCATGTTTGGGTCCCGGGAGCTGAGAGCACAGTCCGCACATGCGCACTGGCCTCCTCATCTACTCGAAACTATGGCTAAATCTTGGATTACAGGCCACTTTTGACCAAACGAAATCGTAGACTAAGACATCGGGCTTCTATGATTTGAAAAGTGCTAAAGTTTGTGTTATTTGGAGACCGCAAACATGTGCCCCGAGAACTCACATGATGGAGATCGCAAATCTAAAACATCTCCGGAAGTGCTCCATATGACACCAAAGTGCTATGGGTGAGTAAAACAACTTGTTTTATTACCGAAATAAGGCTCAGATTGTAAAAAACGTTACTTTTCCTTTAAATCACAGTACTTTCTTTTCTATTCCCATGTGTACTTATATCTGTGTAATCCTCGGTGGTCCAGGTAGGTTCCATAGTGGTCCATGGGAAGGTTATAATAATTGTGGATTTTTCATTATAGTTTAGTATTAGTATGTAGATTCAATACTAGTTTTCATATCGATTAGTATCTCATTTTTTTGTTGTGTCTAGAATGTTTCACGGTATAGATCAGTGGTGTCAAACTGTTCCACAAAGGGCCGGTGTGGCTGCAGGTTTTCTTTCCAACCAACCAAGGCCACGGCTTCAACTGTCTGAAGACTGAGATCAGTTGATTAAAGTCTGATCAAGTCTGGTGTGCTGCTTGGTTGGAAAGAAAACCTGCAGCCATGCCGGCCCTTTGTGGAACAGTTTGACACCCCTGGTATAGATAAAACCTATAGATCTATCACAAGAGACAAGCAGGTTACAGCAGGTGCAGGTTGCAGTTCGAATCTGTGGAGAGTCGCCCCTATTCACAGAAGAAATTGTAGTATTTCCCGAAGTAGGGATGCAAATTATCGATTAATTCATTAATCTATAGTGGATTGACCTTATCGATCGACTTACGATTAACTGATAAGCGGCGTTTTTCACCTGAATTTTAGTGTTTCAATAGGGTCTTTAAGAATATAAACTATAGTAACATAACACTGAGTCATAAATATATCATAGTATTATTATATTGTATATTCCTCAATTAATTATTCCTTAGTAAAAAGCAGACAAATGTATTGATGCTGAATAACAAAATACATTCTTTATTGAAAATAAATTGAGGACTGGCTCAGTTGTTGCACTTGCAGCATGGAAATCTTGAAATTAAAAGGAACAGAAGAAATTAAATAACAGAATGTTATTTAGTCTCCATATTATGATGAAACCAGTGAATCCAGGCTATTTTTAGGACATTCTCAACATTTATTTTGAACTAAGGCATCAACAATATTTCTCTCCCTTAATCTGTGAAGGGTTACAGTACAAAATATACATTTCACAGGGCCCCTGGACACAGCATAAAACATTACAGGGCCTCAAACCAGAACAATCAAGAAATGATAAAAGCATGTAAGTTACATGCTTTTATCATTTCAAAAATATATGGTTCTGGGTCCAGCTCTACTGTGAGTTGTACGGCAACATCCAGAGAGGAAAGGGTTACATGATGTAACGCTATGGTCTTTCTCGCGACTGGGTTCACATCTCATGTTCACATTCCAGAGTAGCGCCCTCTAGCGATTAGTTACAACTAATGCATTTTGTTCAGCCAACGTCTTGATCGACAATTAATTGTAAGTCGATTAACTGTTGACATCACTAACCCGAAGTGATTAAATGAGAGATGGATATATTAAAAGGTGTAATGTGTAACCTTTTCTGGATGGGGCTGTTTGTCTCCATGGAGATATTAATGTTTAATTTGTTTTAAAATTGTCCACAGTATGGTATTAAACTAATCAAAAATATCTTAAAAAACATAAGTTCTTACTGTTAATGTGGTCACCTCTCCACAAATCTAACCTATAATTTGGCTTGTTAAGTCTTTATGGAGATTCATAAGTTTAAAGGAAAAGTAACTTTTTTTTTTACTATCTGAGCCTTCTTTCGGCAATAAAACAAGTAGTTTTACTCACCCATAGCAGTTTGGTGTCATTTTGAGCAGTTTCGTAGAAGTTATGTTGTAGCGTATCCGTTACCTTGAGTGCTCGGGGCATTACTTTGCGGTCTCCAAATAACACAAACTTTAGCACTTTTCAAATCATAGAAGCCCGATGCCTTAGTCTACGATTTCGTGTGATCAAAAGTGGCCTGTAATCCGAGATTTAGCCATAGTTTCGAGTAGATGAGGAGGCCAGTGCGCATGTGCGGACTGTGCTCTCAGCTCCCGGGACCCAAATATGAAACGCAAAGCTGTAAATTATGGATAAATCTCGGATTACAGGCCACTTTTGCTTCAAACGAAATCGTAGACTAAGACATCGGGCTTCTATGATTTGAAAAGTGCTAAAGTTTGTGCTATTTGGAGCCCGCACGGGGCATATTACATGCTTGGGGAATATATTATATGCCCCAAGCTATGGCTAGAAGTCGCGCTAGGCTAACCGCTAATCTAAAACATCTCTGGAAGTGCTCCATATGACACCAAAGTGCTATGGGTGAGTAAAACAACTTGTTTTATTACCGAAAGAAGGCTCAAATTGTAAAAAAAAAACTTTACTTTTCCTTTAAGGTCATACTGTGGAACATTCTAGGCACATCTCCATGGAGACAAGCAAGTGACGGACCCTCAAGCAGACAAGTTACATGGTGCACCTTTAAAATCATACCACACATGTTCCAGGCAAATCAATAACATCTCCATGGAGACAAGCAGGTAACGGACTCTCAAACAGAAACGTTGCTCAGTGCACCTCTGCAAAGTTACTCAAATGAATGCGACTGAGTACTACCACTTCTGCGTATCTTTGTTTGCGGAGTGAGTAGTAAGTAGCATCGCCCGGGTAACACACTTGAGTGATGATTCCTCGTATGTGTCTACAGTTTGTCTTCTCCGCCGCGGTGAGAACGCGGAGCCCTTTCTCGACAAGGTAAATAACCATTAACTTCTGTGAGTGAGAGGGACAACACAGCGATGTGCATACGCCACACTGAAACCTAGCGAGCTCATCCGTTGTTTTTGTAATACCCCGTTGCTCGGACCTACGTTTCATTTGATCCAGCGGCTGTGTTTGTCTTCGGGAGAGTTATAGCTGGAGTGGACAGAGCCTTCACTGTGCTGTACAAATAACATAGCAACACAATAGTGGCCCCTCACTAGAATTTTCATTACCGGACCATCCATCTTGTGTCATCAGGCGAGCGGACACAAAGCTCGTAGTGATGACTCCGGCGCTCCGAGGTACAGTTGTGGCCGGGGTCGCACGAGGGTCACGTTCACACGCAACAAATTCTAAAAGTTTAGTGTAATTTTGCAGTGCGCAGCAAGGTTATTATAGTTAACGAAAATGAACGAAAAAACAAAAACTAAAATTGAAAAAATATTAAACTGAAATAAATTTAAGAAAAAAAAATCTAACTGAAATTATAAATATAAAATTTCGTTTTTGTCAATTTATTTCCTTTTTTGGAGTTGGTACATTTGGAAGTTTTGGTCTGTATTTTTATTTGTTTTTGCACTTAAAGCCCCAGTGTGTGGGATTCGTGGTGCATAGGTGGATGGTGCTATTGCACTTTCTGTTTTAGCTACGGCAGACCTCGAGGGTCACCCGGGCGTGCCGTAACGCGGACAGCTCTCGTACCCGCGCACGAGCCGCGCGCCGCTACTGTATAAATAAAACGCGGTCCCGTTTTTTTTTTCTTTTCTCATGAAAACACACATTCCCGATCATGTACCATGACACTCTACACATCAAATGAAACCTTACAGTCTCCTCTTTTTGACTATGCAATTCATTTCCCTGCACAACAATCACTCCCTGAGCACATGGGGCTTTTATACGGAAAAGCACAAAACGAGGTTAGCTTACCTTAGAATGCTTTGCACAGGTCAAACTCTGTATTTCACCATAAACTTGCTCTCAATTTGTCCGTAAGGATCCAGCGAATAAAATCCAGTAAAACAATTTAGTCCAAAACACGTGTTAGATCCATTACGACATCTGTTCCGGCAGCATGCTTGTGTTGTTTACCCAAAACCACGAGCCTTGCCGAAGGCGAAGGCGGAGCCCAAATGTCCTTCTGCGGCTCTCGTATTCAAAATGGCTGCCTCTGCATGGGGAAGATCCCCCTTTTATGTGACTATATCTAAGTCCAAAAGAATACTTTGATTTCATGATGGAAGTGAAAAGGCTTGGAAAACAATGTATTTTTGAATGGGTATCTTCAATTTCAGTAATTAACGGGTAAAAATCTTACACACTGTCCCTTTAATGCTGCAGCTTGTGGACTGCTTTGGTTGTTGTGGGGGTAAGCCTGAATACATGTTTTAAAATTGTATTTGTTTGTTGTAAGTTTGATAACACAATTCTTTCTTTTTGAATCCTGCACTTGACAAATAACTCAAAGTATAACCCAAAAACTAAAAGTAAAACTAATAAAAACTAAACTAAAACTGAGCAGTTAGTAAAAAACAAAGAGCCACTCTAAAGAGCCAATTAAAACTAACTGAATTAGAGGGAAAAATGTCAAAACTAAACTATAATGAAAAATCCAAAACTATTATAACCTTGGGGCATGGACAGTGACATGCAAAGGTTATTGTGGCTTATATAATTGTTCTCTCGCCATAAACATGTCTGGAGTTGTAGTAGGGCTATGTAAGGATTCATTCACAAATACGTCATTGGCACATATATATAAGGGGTGCACTGATATGGACATTTTAGGCTGATACTGATACTGATATTGATATTTTGGGGAAAGCTTAAAGTAAGTACACATATTTGGATATTTCAAACACCACAAAGTCTGATAGGCCTATTATTAAAAGGTCCCATATTACACTATTTATCATGTATATTGCAGAGTGCAGAATGAGCCTCAGCACCTGCAGACAATCCTGAATCAGTGCTAGTGCAGCCTCTGCAGCTCAATGAGGGAATTCTGGAGGTTCTGAGCTTCACATGAGACATGGTCTGTCTATATACTGAAAATGAAACAAACTTGGATGTGTCTCTTTCTGCAGGTTAAGGATAGTTTCAGTTGTGATTGTAGAACCTTAAAAAAAACAAAAAACAAACAAAAAACAAATGCAGTAAGTGCTTTACGCCAAATGATTTTTAAAATTGATTGAAAAAACAGTCCAGAAATGTTTCTGTTGCATAAACAACACTAAAAGGTCCAAAAAATGTCAATTTGGCGCTATACGTGACCTTTAAGTCACAAAACACTTCACAAGATGCAGTTCCTGTGTGTCCTGTCCATGTCTTTTGTCCTCTTTCTGCGTCCCCCAGGCCCGGGTCAATATTCCCTATGCCAGAGGCTCCTTCACATGACAGCGGACTTGAGTGCTCCACTGGTGAGTTTGTCAGCAGCACGTATGCACCATATCGACAGGAGGTGTGACACCGGCTCATTAAGAGGCCAGAGGCAGGGCTGTGCACTAAACCCATTTGTAAAGGTACTGTGGGCTAGCAAACGTGCTGTGGGCTAGCACACAGCACTGGCCGATCAATGTGGAGCTATCTAACGAAGCTCCAGCCCTGCTCTATTGAGTTAGGCTCATGTAGTGTGGGCCTCCTGCTGACAGACAGTCGCGTCAGCTAATGGAGGAAGCCTGTTTTAAATGGGTCGGGTTCAAAACGCATCACTACATTCTGAACGGTCCGTACTGGGGGGAGGCCGGGATCATTATTTCTGGGGAGAGGATGGCCACTTGCTTGACGGCATAGCAAAGATAGGAGGATTATGCTAAATCTTTTTTTTTTTTTTTTTTGCCATCAATTCATCCATTTCCTTCCGCGGGTCGCGGGGGACTTCCTTCACCCTGGACACTTCCTCCAACTCCACCGGAGGGACCCCAAGGCGTTCCCAGGCCAGCCGGGAGACATAGTCCCTCCAGCGTGTCCTGGGTCTTCCCCGGGGCCTCCTCCTGGTGGGACATGCCCGGAACCCCTCCCAAGGGAGGCGTCCAGGAGGCATCCGGAACAGATGCCCGAGCCACCTCAGATGCTCCTCTTGATGTGGAGAAACAGCGGCTCTACTCCGAGCTCCTCCCGTGTGACCGAGCTCCTCACCCTATCTCTAAGGGTGCACCCAGCCACTCTGTGGAGCAAACTCATTTCGGCCGCTTGTATCCGCGATCTTGTCCTTTAGGTCATTACCCAGAGCTCATGACCACAGGTGAGGGTAGGAACGTAGATTGACCGGTAAACTGAGAGCTTTGCCTTTTGGCCCAGCTCCCTCTTCACCACAACAGTCCGGTACAATGACCGCATCACTGCTGATTTTTTGGGCATTCCTATGTCAAAAACATGCAAAGGTTTAGATATCATCCATGCATGTTTGAGTATTTTGGTGATCTCTCCTGGGCCCTATCCCAACCCTCCTCGTACTTAGCTGCAAGATTCTCTACAAGGCTCCGCCCACAAGTCTATGTCACCCATGCTCCCACAGGACAATTCTCCATAAATATACAAAAATACAATAAAAAAAAACTACACAGACCTCATGCGATGTGTAGTAGTGACCACAATCTGAGGGGGGAGTGACCCCTGACCTAACATGGAGAGGAGGAGGGGAGACTCAGAGTGCCAAAAATGAAAGTGGCACTTATTGTGTGTTAATATGTTGTTTTTCTGCAAATTTTCAGTAAAAAAGTAACATAGTGATCTAAGTATGTTTAATATATGTTTAACTTTAACTTTACTTAGAATTACAGATAAATTGTAAAAGTAACCATTATAGAGCTTAACCAAATGTATGAGTACATGTTATTCCAAATAAAGGAGTAAATAAGATAAGATAAGATAAGATAATCCTTTATTTGTCCCACAATGGGGAAATTGCAGTGTCACAACGCAAGTTTCAGAAACAGTTGGAAAAACGAGCATGCATCAAAAATTAAGATAAATAATAAGTATGTACAATAAACTAAAAAACACAACAGTGTAAGGTTAAAAGGCACAGGAACGCTGCACAATAAATGTCTTTTGATTCTGAGCAGTGAACAAACAGCAGTTAAAGTGACTCCAGTTCAGTAATATATAATATCACTACAATAAAGTGACTCAGATGATTGTGTACAGTGCAGTGATGGACAGTGGTGGTTAAATACATAAGTAGCAGGTAAAGTGCCTTTAAATAATATTGCACATGTAATTATTACTATGGAGATGACACATGGTTGCTATGGAGATGAACCTGACTAGCATTGATCATTGTACAGTCTGACAGCAGCAGGAAGGAAAGATCTGCGAAATCTCTATTTAACACAGCGAGGGTGAATCAGTCTGTCACTGATGCTGCTCTCCAGAGCCGACAGAGCGTCCTGCAGGGGGCGACACTCATGGTCCAGCATAGAGGTGACCTTAGCCAGGACCCTCTTGTCCCCCACCTGCTGCACCGAGTCTAGAGGACAGCCCAGGACTGAGCTGGACTTCCTGATGACCTTGTCCAGCCTCTTCTTCTCCCTCTCTGTGATGCTGCTGCTCCAGCAGACCACACCGTACAGGATGGCTGATGCCACCACAGAGTCATAGAAGGTCCTCAGGACCACAGTCTCCTCAGGTGATAGAACCGACTCTGGCCCTTCCTGTACAGTGCGTCTGTGTTATGAGTCCAGTCCAGTTTATTGTTCAGATGAACACCCAGGTACTTGTATGAGTCCACTCTCTCAACGTCCCTTCCCTGGATGTTCACTGGTGGGGGGGCAGTAGAATGGCGTCTGCGGAAGTCCACCACCATCTCCTTGGTCTTACCCGAGTTGATGAGAAGGTGGTTCCGCTGACACCAGTCCACAAAGTCCTGCGTTAGTCCTCTGTACTCCGCGTCATCATCGTCTGTGATGAGACCAATGATGGCAGAGTCATCAGAGAACTTCTGCAGGACACAGCTGTCCGTGTTGTGTCTGAAGTCTGCAGTGTAGAGGGTGAAGAGGAAGGGCGCGAGGACCGTGCCCTGGGGCGCCCCCACACTGCAGGTCATGAGGTCAGACAGGTATACCCTATTCATCTGTAAAGTTACTTGGTAGGTAAGACAGTTAAGTTAGTAACCTATGCATCTTGTCCCTGAAGCATTCTCACTGTGAGCGGGGTTGCCTCTCCACAGATCTCACTGGTAACTTGGCCATGGTTTTGAGGCTAAAAGTGCTGCCATCACCCAATCATAAAGTCTTCATTGTTATGAGAAAATTCAACATTTGTGGATTCTCTGTGTGAGCATTTATTTCAAACAGTCAATCTCCAGTAGAGTTATAAAGGCCTCTCTGCCCTTCATCTGAAATTATTACATCAAATTCTAATATATGTCACAAACACAGCCCATTGCTAAGTTCTAGTTACACAGAGTTAAAATTGTGCCTGGAGTTTGGAGAGGCACAGAGCGGTCGAGCTGCGTGAGGAGCAGTGCTGAGCTCACAGAAAGCCCTCCACTATAATGTGAGTTTGTGACATCAACATCTGTGGAGCGGAGCCTGGGACTGGACTAATAATGGCAGGAGCAGCTTCCCTACAGCTAATCACCATACACTGCTCCAATACGGAATGTCTGTACTTAAAGATGCGCAACTTTTCTGGTGGAGGGTCCACTACCTGCTTGTCTCCATGGAGATGCTATTAGTTTCCTTGGAATATTCCATGATATGACCTTAAACATATCCATTTAGAATTGATTCATTAGAGTTTCTATAGCTCAAAATAATAAAGCAATAACATTTCCATGGAGACAAGCAGGTGGCGGACATTCCACTAGAAATGTTACGCAGTGCACCTTTAAAGGTCCAATGTAAAATGGACTCTTGTGAGTTTTAAGTCATATTAGAATGTTGTTACCTCCTCAAAAACAGACCTAGAGTTGTGTTTTGTTTCCTTCACACGTTTCAATAATCCTACATTATTAGTCTGTCTACATCTCCAAAGATCAAAATGCTCTGTTCCACCTTGTGATGTCATGTAGTTTTCAAGTTAATAGCTCCTTTGACCTTTAGTCCAGTAGAGATTAGCAATTCTAATCTGAAGGTTGGCGGTCCAAATCCCGTTGTCAAGATAAAAATCATTGGTTGAGCAGTCTGATCCAGTGACACACTGGTGGGCAGTGCCACTCCAGCTCCCACAGATGAATGCTGCCATTGTGTCCTTGGGCAAGACACTTAACCCAACTTGCCCCCAGTGTCTGCGTACACTGGTGTATGAGTGTGTGTGGATGGGTAAGGGAAGAGGTTACAGTAAGGATGTAATAATAATTATTATTATAATTCATAGCATTTATATAGCGCCTTTCATGACACCCAAAGCGCTTTACAGGTCATTATTCATTCACTCCACACTTGGTGGTGGTAAGATACTTTCTGTAGCCACAGCTGCCCTGGGGCATCAGACTGACTGACATGTAAAGTGCTTTGAGCGCCTTGAAGGTGGAAAAGAGCTGTATTCAAAATTTAACATTTACCAAATGATTCTAGTGAAGGGTTGTTGAGTTTTAAAAACACAGTGGAGCACTTCCTGTATTCCACATGACATCACAAGGTGGAACAGAGTGTTTTCTGTTTGAGAAAAGAACTCAGCCTAAACACTCAGTCTGTGTGCTAAACATGTGAATGAAACAAAACACAACTCCAAGCATTAGAACATAGATAAGAAATAGTGCAATATGAGCTCTTGAAATAATAAATAGAATAGAATAGTCTTTATTGTCATTATGTCAGGTAAAAACATTTGCTTTACCGCAAATGTATCACAGATACAAAAATATGTATGTTTGACTGGCAAACAAACAATCTCCAATAAAAACAGAAGAAAACAAACAATAGCAGCAATCAGCACTTGGCATGCTGGTAATTAGTAAATATAGTAAGGTAAAGTGTTGAGGTGCAGTTGGGGGCAGGGGCAGGGGCTTTGTGCATGTGTGAGTTCAGTCTGACGATGGCTTGGGGGAAGAAGCTGTCTCTCAGTCTGTTGGTCCGGCTTCTGATGGACCTGTAACGTCTGCCTGACGGCAACAGTTCAAAGAGATGGTGTGCGGGGTGGGATACATCCACAGTAATCTGCTCCGCCCTGCTGAGGCATCGGGAGGTGTAGATGTCCTTCAGGGAGGGGAGGGGGCAGCCGATAATCCTCTGGGCCGTCTTCACCACCCCCTGTAGACTCTTCCGTTCTGCCTCTGTGCAGAGATTGAACCACACCGGGATGCAATATGTGAATCTGGTCGCAGGAAGTGCAGGTGCTGCTGGGCCTTCTTTACTAGTGCCGAGGTGTTTTTGGACCACGACAGGTCAGCTAATATCTTGGTCCCCAGGAATGTGAAGGAGTGGACTCTCTCTACACAGGCTTTGTTGATGTGGAGTGGGGGGCTGCTTTGTTCTTTCTAAAGTCCAGGATGATCTCCTTGGTCTTTGTGGTATTCAGCTCCAGGTTGTTTGCCGAACACCTCGGCGTTGCGACCGGCTCTGGGTCGGCCAAGAACGGCTCGAGGCGACGGTGGCACACCGCCCCAGCTGTGTGCTTTACAGCGCCTCCCATCCGGAGGCTGCTAATTGTGTGGTAGGCAAACTAAGCTACATGTCTGCAGTTTCTAACTTTTTGTTTTAGCAGCAGAATGAATAATGGAACTAATGCATCACATGAATACTTTCATTCAAAATGGTTAAATGACTAAATCTTATCACTATTTTGGGTAATGTGTGTTATGTTAAGTGATGCCCACAGAAAAGAGGTGGCTGCAGGAGAGAGAGAAAACCCTCAGGGAGCAAAGCAAAGGAGAGCACATTACTGCAGGGTTGGCTAAGAAAAAGCCAACCGGCAGGTGAGACAGAGATGTTGCATTGTAAAGATGAGATGATACTGTGTAGGCTAATTGATTAATTAATCAGACTCATATTTTTTAGCTTACTACTGGCAATTTTTCATAATTACATTACATTTAAGACAAGGAGCAGTCACAAGCCTCCTCCAGACGCTTCGTATAGCCTGTGACTTTTTTTCCCCTGGGTGGGGGGGGGGGGGGGGGGGGGGATGCTCAGTGTGTGAGTGGAGGACAGGTGGGGTCCGGGTCTCACTACCTGGGGTCAGTTTGTGAGAAAGTCCTTGACCCAATAACAGGTGAGTGGGTGAAGTCCCAGGTCAGACAGTTTGTTGACCAGAATGTCTGGGATGATGGTGTTAAATGCTGAACTCTAGTCACCAAAGAGCATCCGTACGTAGCTCTCCCGTTGCTCCAGGTGGCTCAGCGCAGTGTGGAGGGTGATGGCGATGGCGTCCTCTGTCGACCTGTTTGCCCTGTAGGTGAATTGGCATGGATCAAAGGAGGAAGCTAATAATCCACAGAAGTAAAAGACCCACAGACAGAGCTACAATGGATAGGGGAACAAGTGGTGGATTATTTATGGATGCAACTGAGCAACTTGAAATGTACACTTTAAAAGATGAATGGTCAAATATAAAACAGTTATGCTAATGTAATGAGCTAGTAATAGTGACATATGGACAATATTTACTTTAAGTGTCTGTACTTTAAGACTAAAAAGAATGCTATGGTCTAGGTCCTTTTTAAATTCTAATCCAAACACACTAACAGAAACTGATCCATTGACTTTTGGTTCAAAACAACAATTGATCACCCTTGTTTCCTGGATACTTCGCAGCGGATGTCATCAACATATGGAGGTGTGATGCTAACTGTAGGCTCTGCTCTGTCTGAAGCTCTGTTACTCAAGTTAGATTTTAATTGGAGGTTTCTTTCAACACAATCGGGCCATAAATCATTTACTTAGCTGCAACTGGAATAGGTGAGCTGATTGGAGCTGTCAAATAACATTACAGTCACAAGCCAATAGTTTTTCAGTGAGTCACGCTCACCTTTTTGTTGAAAGTCAAACTCCTAAACAGAACCATGAACGCTTGTATTGAACACAGGTTCTTGAATATGTCTTAAACATTTTAACTGTGTTTGCTAATATGTGAATTGTGTCTCGATGGTAACTGCTGAACATACCACCATAGAGATACGTATAGAACACCACCAGCGTTACGTCACTCCAAAGTATCATTAAGCGACATGGTGATTGAATTGCTAACACTCACTCACACTTATGCAGGTCAAGGTTAGCAGGTTATGGAGGTCAAATCCTCCATCTTAATTAATCCTGATCAAGACTAGCTCAAGATCTGGAGCTGGGCCCCCAGGCGTGGCACCAATCAATACCGCCAGGGAACCAGGTTGTCCCCAGCAGGATTGAAATAAGCATCACAACTGTAAACATGCTCGCCTTTTCACAGATCTGACTTGTACCTTGGCCCGGTAGCATTTCCAAGAAGAAATACAAATACAAAGGGCCCGTTTTACAATGTTTTCCGATCTATGTTATAATGTTGTTTCCTTGTCACAGACATACCTGGAGTGTTTCGTTCACACATGTTTAATGCACAAACCCTGCATATTTAGGCATATTCAGTTGCCTGGAAGAATCCATGACTCATCGCTGTACCAGCGAGTGAGTCTGGTAACGCTTGATCCACAGAATACGCTGCGGTTGCGCGTAGACAGACAGCTAAGTGAACCAATCAGAGATTGCGCCATCTTGATTCAAAACTGAGGCGGAACTTCCGCTGCCTAAGAGTGACTTTGCGGGCAAAGGCGGGTGCACTGACGTCACCATCTTTGAACGAATCAGAATCGCGGAGTCGGTTTGGAACCGGAGGAGCGAGAGTGGATGGAGAGTGTCCAAATGGTATCGCGGTGTATAGGAAATACAGAGAGATATCATTTGGCTGGCCAGGTAACATATTCAGTTCTTTAAAACAGAAAACACTCATGTGGTAATACAGAAAGTGCTCTCCTGTGTTTTTAAACTCCATACATCTTCACGAGAATAGGCTCTATTCACGCTTAGGTCACAAACCAGGAAGACTTTTGGAAACATGATGACAACTTCCAGTATAGTTACTGACACTGGGCTCGCCTACCGACTGTGCTAAAACCCACTGAAGTAAATAGCCGTTTCCCAATTCAGCGAGTGCACGGTTCTGAGCGTCCTTGGAGGGGGATGTGCGTCATATCCGGCGTGACAACCGCCGTTCCATTCGGTTTTTGTCCCCTGCACAGTTAAGACGTGGTCTGAACAGCGCAGTCGTTTCCATGGACCAAGCGTGCAAACATGCACGCTTCGCACACTTAAAAGCCCCAGCATGCACAGTGTGGCAGGATATATAACTACAATGATGGACTCGCCAGCAACATCGCCATGTGACAGTTGCGAAGTCACTATAAAATGTGTGTACTGGTTCACCTCACCTACAACTATGCTACATGAAACTCTTCATAAACTACGCTAAACATGTGTGACGGTAGCCGTAACGGCATAGTTCACAGCACCTGTATTACCGTTCACATGCTTTTCCCCTTACACTTCTATATTTCCTTTGCTGTTGTAATGCTGGATATTCTACAGTGTCGCCATGTCCAACGTTTACTCTAAGCTGCGCACTGCTCGCACATTCTCAGCGCACAAGAAAACCTATGCAGCGCACTGTAAATCAGGGATGAAAGAGCTTTTAGTGGATCTCCGCTTTTTAATCAGCCACGGGGTCATTTTTTTATATCTGCAAAGTGCGAGCCACGCGGGGGGGGGCATTTCGGATGTCGCGCACAGGGACATTAAAAACACATGTCCCAGACACATTAAAAATTAGGAGGAACATTGGCGGGACTTGTTCCATTTCGCAGACGCCCATGTGATCCACGGACTGCACTCAAGGCTCAGCGAGTATGCACCGTCTCGACTGCAGACTGAGACCACACTCAGTGAATTACTCGCACTCGCTGAATTAGGAAACGGCTAATATCATCAGCGGTAAAATGAAGACTGCATATGTATGTGCTGTTAGGAATCGTCTTGAATTGGGCGCCCTCATTTCTTCTAATCGCATGTACCCACTGCACTTGGAGTTGTGTGTCAGTGGGGAAATTATGAAAACCGATGTATGGTTGTAATTGTTGATTAGTAGCTCAGTTGGTAGAGCATTTTGTCCACTGATCCAAAGGTTGGCGGTTCAAATCCCGCTCTTGACATAAGAAACATCAGTGGTTGAGCGGTCAGATCCACTGACCCACAGGTTGGTTGGTACGATTCCAGCTCCCACAGATGAATGCTGCCGTTGTGTCCTTGGGCAAGACACTTAACCCACCCCCAGTGTCTGTGTACACTGGTGTGTGAATGTGTGTGTGAATGGGTGAGTGGTTCCTTGTTGTAAAGCGCTTTGGGTGCCTTGAAGGTGGAAAAGCGCTATATAAAGATGTGACCATTAGCCGAACATAATGGAATGTTACAATGACAGGTAGATGAAGAAAACTGGGCCATTTTCAAATTTTCCAAGATTTTGTCAGACTTACTACTGCAAACAGAGCCCGCCGAAAGTTGTCATCATGTTTCCAAACGTCATCCTGGTTTGTGACGTAAATTTGAATAGAGCCTATTATTTGAATTATTTCAGCCCTGTAACTGCCAATCTCTTGTGAAGGAGCTGTTATCTTGAAAACTACCACTTTGTGACATCACAATGAGGAACAGAGCAGTTTGAGCTCTGGAGATGTAGACAGAACAATAGTAAAGTGTTACTCAAACATAACTCCAGGTCTGTTTTTGAGGAGGTACCTACATTTTAACATGGATTAAAGCTCACAAGAGTCAGTTTTGCATAATATAGGACCTTTAATGTCATACTGTGGAACATTCCTGGTAAAGCAATAAAATATCTATAATAACAGACCCTGAAATAGCAGTGTTAATGTAGACTAGCCCACATTAACACATGTGAAAAAGGCATAGCAAAGGAGCTTTGAGAATCAGTCACCAGAGGACCTCCTGACCCCACCTGTACTGTGGAGCAGCTGGAGCAGCAATGGCCTTTTGCACATCCTCTTTCTCATTTACACCCCTCCCCTGGGTCTTCAGTCACCATGCCACCTCCCCGGCTCTCCGCGCTCTCCTCGCTCCCCCTCCCTGTCCATCTCTGCCCTACAGTGACCTACTGTGGGCGAATGAGAATGCAAGTGCTACATATCCCAGTGTAAAATTCGCATTGTGACTTTTCTGTTTGTGTTCATTAAGAGGTTTTTGCTTTCTGAACTTTACTGTCTTCCTCACTTACCTTATGCTTTCTGAGCATCCTAATCATTCACAGCGACGGGTTTATAAGCTCTTTTATAACGGATGGTAAAGCTAATGACAATTAGTGGACTTATTTTGACCTCAAGAGCTGCTTATACAATATATTGCAGATTTTTGTCATCATGGTAACATGCCAACAGTGCTCTTCCTCGTGATTTCTAATTAGATGTAGACAGCACAATTTATTGTGGTCTCAAGAGCTGCTTATACAATATATCTGTACTGATACATTTTGCTCAAAAAAAAAAAAAAATCATGTTAAACCACATTATAATCAAAAATATAGTTGAATTTTGTTTCATTCATGCTTGTTTCATTAATCCAAAATCATCTCTGTGCACTCAAAAAAGGTCTGTTCACATTTTGCTCAAATTGTTGTGTCACTGATAAAACTCTGGACTTTCTTTGCACAGTTTTTCAGCCCATACACCATCACCGGACTCGTTCTGAGGTCAAATGGTGCTTACAACAAACACATGGCCTTATAACGAAGGGATTCACATGGCCTTAGGATTCTTTTATCTTCTCATTGTTCATTCTTGTTGCTGACAGCAGAGGGCGCTACAACACCTAAATATCTCATTGGAAATGGAGGTGGAGTACTTTTTACAAATTCAAAGATCAAAGATCAATTCTGCCATATGTGTTCAACATACAGTGAATCGAAATTTAGTTTCTCTCTGGCCAAGTGCAAAAAGACAGTGTACAAAATACAAAGACAAAACACAACAAAAACTATCTAAGACAAAAATCTAAATCTAAAACTAAAATCTAAGATCTAAGATCTGAAAGCAGTGCAACATAATAAATAAATACCTATTTACAGATGTCCAAAAATGTGCAGTGTGCATCAAAAATGTGCAATGGAAGATACAGCAGTGAAATGGTAACGTGCAATAGAATGTGCTTTGAAGTTAAGATAAAAATAAATGTGCAACAGTAGTGAAGAGGCTGTCTGAGTGCAATAACAGGAGTCAACAACAATGCTGGACAGTAGGCGGGTGTTAAACATGTCCAGGAGGGAGGGGAGAGAGACACCAGCGATCCTCCCAGCTGCATTCACTATGCGCTGCAGGGCTTTCCTGTTCTGTTCAGTGCAGCTCCCGTACCACACAGTGATGCAGCTGGTCAGAACACTCTCAGTGGTGCCTCGGTAGAAGGTGGTCATAATGGGTGGAGGGGCTCCAGCTCTCCTCAGTTTGCGGAGGAAATAGAGGCGCTTCTGAGCCCTCTTTGCCAGTGATGCAGTGTTCTCTGTCCAGGAGAGGTCCTCACTGATGTGCACCCCCAGGAATTTGGTGCTCCTCACCCTCTCTACAGCAGCACTGTTGATGGACAGTGGGGGGTGCCGGGTGGGGCCTCTCCGGAGGAGTTTTGATCCAGTGTACTACATGGTTGCGAAGTAAATGTTATTATGATTTCCAACCAGGAAGTAAAATTTTAAACCTAAAAAATGGCCAAGCTGGGAAAGATTATATACATTTTTTAGTAAAATCTTCATGAATAGTCTAAGCTGTCATACTCACTTTTCTGGTGGAGGGTCTGCTACCTGCTTGTCTCCATGGAGATATTATTGCTTTGCCTGTAATATTTCCACAGTACAACATTAAATATTTACATCTAGCATTTATTCATTATGGGCGTTTCAGAAATACAATAATTCCATCTGTGAATAGGGGAGACTCCACAGATTTGAAATTGTAATGTAACGTAGTGCTGTAACCTCCTCGTAATCTATACCAGTGGCGGCTGGCCCATAGGGGGCGCTTGGGTGCCGCCCTTCCCAAAGGAAAAATATAAAATGTATAATACTAAAAATATGTTTGTTTGTTTTTTTAATCAATGTCAGTTTTAATTATTTGTGTGTCTCTACATGTAATCTGAATTATTCAAACAACATTTCCACCAAAAGACTCTTATTCAACAGTGAATTTCCACCGTCATAGTCGTTTTGCTTCTCTTCTTGGGGCTTTGCATCCAAGCGCCCTCGAAGTGTAGCGAAATAGCCAATCGTGTGTGGTTACTAGGGGAAAATGAAAAAAAATATGATTCCTATCAGCCTATCAGCATCGCCAAATAAAATGGTTTTGGGGAGACGTAAATTCCGCACCTGCTACAGGAAGTTTGGATCGCTATTCGCCGTGTCCCAGACTGATTAGTCACGTGATAGGCGTATCCACGTATTCATCCGCAGAGAATACGCGGATGAATTATTGTGATGAATTTATTTATTTTCTGTGCCATCTGTGATAAGAAAATCACGAGCAAGTTGAAAGTTCAGTCAGGAAGTAATGAAGGGGATGAGCGCGGGTCTTATTCGGGAGATGCACTTTAGGAAGAAGTCACATTTTCAGCTTGTCCCAAGTGTTAGTAATTAAACTGATTCATGGAAGGTGAATTTGATGCTTTATTGCCACATAAGTTAGGTTTTCAGTCTGAAGACTTGGCGTAACTTAAATGGTGATGTTTAACTACCTGTTGAGTGGACAATTCAACATGAGGTAGAGTGGACCGTGTAGTCGAGTCGTCAGTCCAGTGGCTTGTTAATGGACTTTGCGAGTAAGCTAGTGACCTGCCAGCTACACCGGAGAGGGCCATTCAAGAGACCGCGATGAGAGCACCAAGGACACCCACCGCATTTAGTAGACTTCTCAACGCGCGAGGTACAGTACCTTTTTCCTGTTTATTTGCCATTGTGGTGAAGGAGCCAGTTCGTTTAAAGGGACAGTGTGTAAGATTTTTACCCGTTAATTACTGAAATTGAAGATACCCATTCAAAAATACATTGTTTTCCAAGCCTTTTCACTTCCATCATGAAATCAAAGTATTCTTTTGGACTTAGATATAGTCACATAAAAGGGGGATCTTCCCCATGCAGAGGCAGCCATTTTGAATACGAGAGCCGCAGAAGGACATTTGGGCTCCGCCTTCGCCTTCGGCAAGGCTCGTGGTTTTGGGTAAACAACACAAGCATGCTGCCGGATCAGACGTCGTAATGGATCTAACACGTGTTTTGGACTAAATTGTTTTACTGGATTTTATTCGCTGGATCCTTACGGACAGATTGAGAGCAAGTTTATGGTGAAATACAGAGTTTGACCTGTGCAAAGCATTCTAAGGTAAGCTAACCTCGTTTTGTGCTTTTCCGTATAAAAGCCCCATGTGCTCGGGGAGTGATTGTTGTGCAGGGAAATGAATTGCATAAACAAAAAGAGGAGACTGTAAGGTTTCATTTGATGTGTAGAGTGTCATGGTACATGATCGGGAATGTGTGTTTTCATGAGGAAAAAAAAAAAAAAAACGGGACCGTGCCCGGGTGACCCTCGAAGTCTGCCGTAGCTAAAACAGAAAGTGCAATAGCACCATCCACCTATGCGCCACGAATCCTACAGACTGGGGCTTTAAGGCTACACCTTCATTTAAGAGTTTACTCACATTATACTAATAAGAATCATTTCATGTGTATTGTGCATTTTAATAGCCATAATACTGTGCTAAAAGGTGTAACCACACTAGTATAAATGTGGAATAAGAACTCTCACATAACAAACACGATAATAGGCAGGGAAATCTATTGGCACATCAGCCCCACCAAGATTTTTTTTCACCAGCCGCCACTGATCTATACTGTGGAACATTCTAGACAAAGTGATAATATTTCCATGGAGACAAGCAGGTTTTCTGTCCTCTCAGTGGGACTTTTTAGTATCGATACCTGCAAAAGTCTAGTTTCAATCTAGTAGTTTTGGTTTCAGTGGTCTATGGAGATCCCTCTGCTTGTAAATGTTTTTTTTTCTTTTTATGTATTTTTTCCATTTGTTTTGTTTCAATTTGTCAATGAAAGTTCAAAATAACATTTTAGAGACGCATCAGCCTTGTAATTATGATGACCAAGAGTCAACCAACACAGCGGTTCTTAGCGGCTTTTTCCTTTTTCTCAGCCTGGATGTATTCATAAAGTTGCAGATGGACCCCCCCCTCTGCCCCTCCAGTCTCCAGTTCGTTCTCACTCGGTGTACCCCCTGTCCCCCAGGACCTGTGCTACAGATGGAGGCTGTTCTCTGGTTTCCTGGTGTCCTGTGGTTCGTCCTCTCGTGCTCTGGCCCTTCAGACGTGCTGAGGCCAGATTCAACACAGTGTGGTGTGGTGATTTTTACACTTTTTGACAGAAGAAAACTGTAGGAGTCTGAATAAAATGTTGGATTCATGTTTCGGTCAAACGTGCAAGTACTGTTTTAGGCTGAATGGACAATTTAGATTTTAGTTTATTCATAAATATTAATAATTAGTGCAACTTAAAGGAACTGCATATCAGATTTTGCTTTTAAAATCCATATAGTGACCTTTTTATGTCCCCAGAGAGGAGCAATCAGTGCTAGTGCAGCCAGCCTCAGCACTAGCAGAGGTTTTTTTTTCACATGAATCAGAGCTCTGTGAGGCCATCCACCTCTGGTACACATTTCAGCTTCCTCCGCTGTACAGATCATGAGATATTTGAAAATAATCTATTGGTCTATGTCAAGAACATGGACATTTGCTCCTATATTATCAATGCCCTTGGAAAATAATGGCCTTTGTTATTATGATTATTATTATTATTATTAATTTAGTATCACATGTGCCACAGACAGTATGGCCTAAGTCTTGTTTAAATGGCCAGGATCAGAACATGGCCTAAGTCACTGTGTGTATACAGTGGTCCCTCGCTCTATCGTGGTTCACTGTTCGCGGCCTCGCTGTTTCGCAGATTTTTTTTTTTTTTTTATAGTGTAACTTTTTTTTTTTTTTTTATAGTGTAACATTGTGTTCTGCATCCTGATTGGCTAAGAGACTAGACCAGGACTAAACGTGGACTAAACCAGGTCTAGACCAGGTCTAAACCTGGACTGGACCAGGTCTAAACCAGTATTAAACCGCTCTTTGCTGGTTTGTTGCTCGGGCTGAAAGGACCGCGGTTCTATCTCGTGCTCGCAGGCCCGGTGTACGCGCAGCCTCGCGCCGGTCGTGCTGCTCTGTCACGGATTTGACCACGATGAGGGTACACGTGTCGCGCACTTCTCCAGGGGTTTGGTGCGCATCGCGTCCCGGGACGTGGCAGTGCCGTCGGATGAGCGCGGTGCTTCCTGCGAATCCAGTGACTCATGTCTCCGCGCTCCTCGCTCGTCCGGCAGGGCTCCCGGAGCTGTGTCTCCCCCCCCACGCGTCACTATTAATACATTTTGTTGAAAATCTACGAAAGTTTGAGTGTTTAAACGAGAGACAAATGTGAGAAAAGGTTAATACCAGTCTGAGAAAAGTGTATAATGTGTGTGGTGAGGCATTTACAGCCTTAAAACATGTAGAATAATTGTAGAATATAAAGTTGTCCTACTTCGTGGATTTCTCTTATTGCGGGTTATTTCTGGAACCTAACCCCTGCGATAAACCAGGGATTACTGTACACAACTGGCATAAGTGTTGGCATGAGTTCTTATCTGTTTGATCTTTGAAAACATGACACACACATCACATTTAGTTTTCAATTGGTACAGTTTTTGTGTTTCCTGAAGAATGTGGAAAAAACTGAGACCATTGTATTAGGAGAGTGTGGTTATGATGTTTAAGTCCATGCACCTTCACCAGAACTCCTCCGCTCCTTCACCAAGACTGAAATGCACCTCTGCCTTGTCTAAATGGCTTCACTCCTCAGGGCAAAGTCCGTAGAAGTCTAGTACTTTACTACTTTTACTTGTACTGCATACATATTTAATACTAGAAGCTGCAAAAAGTCAGATAGCCTCTTTTCTCCTCTGGATTTGTAGGGTTTTTCATCGCACAGAAGTCAAATCTAAGCTCAGAATCCACATTGTACAGTGTCCTTGCATTAATAACAATGATACCCAGTGAACATCTGAAATTTTGAAATACAAGAAACTTTTTTTTTTTTGCAAGGAAAAGTTATCTAGAGTCAGGTAGATTTATAGTTACAGAGCAGGAGATATTTAATGCTCTACTGCAGAACATTCTGCATCAAATCTAAAGCATGTCAGATATTGAAAAGTGTGTGTTAGCATGGGAAAAGGACAAAACTGGACAAAAGTTTATTTGTGTGTTTATGTGTTGACAAATGTTTATGTGTGTTAGCATGCTAGTTATTGTCATTCCTTTATTGTTCACTCTGGTCTCTGAGAATAGTGAAAAGGGCTTATAAACTCATCATGGGGAATAATTACGATGATCTGAATGCATTAAACTTATTTATCTTCATAGAGATGTGTGGCCACCGGGGCAAATTACAGATCAGGCCTGCGGAGAGGAGAGTTTAGTCACAGTAAGAATGCATGACTATTTATTTATTTTATATACTGGAACTCATACTATATATTAGTTTGATGCCGTATTGTGGAATTTCTAGGCATAGCAGGTGATGGACCCTCCACCAAAAAAGTGACATAGTGTGGCTTTAAAGGAAAAGTAACGTTTTTTACAATCTGAGCCTTATTTCAGTAATCAAACAAGTTGTTTTACTCACCCATAGCACTTTGGTGTCATATGGAGCACTTCCAGAAATGTTTTAGATTTGCGATCTCCGTAATGTGAGTGCTCGGGGCATTACTTTGCGGTCTCCAAATAACACAAACTTTAGCACTTTTCAAATCATAGAAGCCCGATGTCTTAGCCTACGATTTCGTGTGGTCAAAAGTGGCCTGTAATCCAAGATTTAACCATAGTTTCGAGTAGATGAGGACGCCAGTGCGCATGTGCGGACTGTGCTCTCAGCTCCCGGGACCCAAACATGAAACGCAAAGCTGTAAACTATGGATAAATCTCGGATTACAGGCCACTTTTGCTTCAAACGAAATCGTAGACTAAGACATCGGGCTTCTATGATTTGAAAAGTGCTAAAGTTTGTGTTATTTGGAGCCCGCACGGGGCATATTACATGCTTGAGGAATATATTATATGCCCCGAGCTATGGCTAGAAGTCGCGCTAGGCTAACGCTAATCTAAAACATCTCTGGAAGTGCTCCATATGACACCAAAGTGCTATGGGTGAGTAAACCAACTTGTTTTATTACCGAAATAAGGCTCAAATTGTAAAAAAAAATGTTACTTTTCCTTTTAGGCACTGCACCTAATGTTTGCTGTCTTAAAAACATGAAAAAGTTCATGT
The DNA here is from genome assembly GCA_036785185.1 of Paratrypauchen microcephalus. NCBI lineage: Eukaryota > Metazoa > Chordata > Actinopteri > Gobiiformes > Gobiidae > Paratrypauchen > Paratrypauchen microcephalus. Next base: position 173,528 of record JAVJIX010000089.1, on the reverse strand, counting down.
TAAAAGTGTCACGTTTAATGAGCGGGAGGACCCAAAATGCAGGACTGCTGTTAAGGTACTCTAATACAGTGGTCCCCAACCACCGGGCCACAGACCAGTACTGGTCTGTGGGCCTTTTGGTACCGGGCCGCGGTGGCTCATTCCCCCCCTTCATTTTGAGTGGTCCGTCCGTGTTCCGAAAAGAGAGCGTAATGAAGTTGGCTACCATCATGTTAGGGACCGTCAACAAATGATCTTCACATTACTGGAGGGAGTCACTGCTACGATGGAGCAGGGGGACGGAATAATTTCAGTAATGTGAAGATCATTTGTTGACGGTCTCTAACATGATTGTAGCCGCAGAACGAAGGAGCTGCATCAGCAGTTTTTCCCTATAAATCGATAGTTTGTATTACTTGCTATCGCTTTATTAGATAGACATAAACAAGTAGCACTCTCGTTAACCTTGGTCGCGTTATTTAGGCAAAATGCTTCTTTGGATGTTAATGCAGGAATGTTAAACCCCGCAGTGTGAACGTACGTTAATATTAAACCCACATGCCAACAAAATGAGGAAAAAACAGACGTCTTTGTAAAATTTCTTTGCAAAGGGGAAAAGGCCCAGTGAGGAGACAGAAGTCAAGAGCCGATGAACATGAAGAAAAAGAAAGCTGGATTTAACAGACAATACAAGTACACACAGTGGATTCACCGTTATTATTATATTTATAATATGCCACAGTTCTTGTGTTGTTCGCATCATTTTATTTAGTGGTATTTATCTGCCAATATCTGCGTGCACCCCCCCCCCCCCTTTCCCCCGGTCCGTGAAAATTTTGGGGGACATTAAAGGAAAAGTAATGTTTTTTTTACAATTTGAGCCTTATTTCGGTAATAAAACAAGTTGTTTTTCTCACCCATAGCACTTTGGTGTCATATGGAGCACTTCCAGAGATGTTTTAGATTTGCGGTTAGCCTAGCGCGACTTCTAGCCATAGGTCGGGGCATATAATATATTCCCCAAGCATGTAATATGCCCCGTGCGGGCTCCAAATAACACAAACTTTAGCACTTTTCAAATCATAGAAACCTGATGTCTTAGTCTACGATTTCGTTTGAATCAAAAGTGGCCTGTAATCCGAGATTTATCCATAGTTTACAGTTTTGCATTTCATGTTTGGGTCCCGGGAGCTGAGAGCACAGTCCACACATGCGCACTGGCGTCCTCATCTACTCGAAACTATGGCTAAATCTCGGATTACAGGCCACTTTTGACCACACAAAATCGTAGGATAAGACAAGGCTTTTATGATTTGAAAAGTGCTAAAGTTTGTGTTATTTGGAGACCGCAAATAAGTGCCCCGAGAACTCACATGATGGAGATCGCAAATCTAAAACATCTCTGGAAGTGCTCCATATGACACCAAAGTGCTATGGGTGAGTAAAACAACTTGTTTTATTACCAAAATAAGGCTCAGATTGTAAAAAAACGTTACTTTTCCTTTAACCGGTCCGTGGCTCAAAAAACGTTGGGGACCACTGCCCTAATAACAAAGAAATAATGACCAAAATCCAAAAATCGTAACATGAAGAGACATTAATAATGACAATGGACCAACAAAGGGGAGAGGAGAACGAGAGGGTATAAACGAACACATCAGGGCGGGGAAAACAAGAGACAAGAAGTAAAACTAAAAGTAACAAGTTGACAGGACAAATGTCAAAATAAAACAGTAAGGGCTCGCTACCCTAAAGGAATAAGATACACCAAAATATGCAACGACAATGAGTACAAAACATGAACCATGACAAAAAGGTTCACAGTGGTCCTAATTATCCACCACAATGAGTTTATAAAAGCTTTTCACAACTTTCAGACACCAGAGCAGAGGTTTTTGAGATTATCGGGCAACTGAACATTTTATAATTAAAGGCAGACAATACACAGCAGACTTATTTTGACCTCAAGAGCTGCTTATACAATATATCAGTACTGGAGCAAGACACATTTTACTCAAACACATGGGAAGAATAATCAGACAGACCCTTTAAAGCCCCAGTGTGTAGGATTCATGGCGCATAGGTGGATAGTGCTATGGCACTTCCTGTTTTAGCTACGGCAGACCTCGAGGGTCACCCGGACGCGCCGTAGTGGACAGCTCGCGTATCCGCGCGCGTACTCGGCCGACAACAACGGTATTAATAAAACGCGGTCTCACGTTCACTGTTTTTTTTTCTTTTCTCATGAAAACACACATTCCCGATCGTGAACCATGACACTCTACACATCAAATGAAACCTTACAGTCTCCTCTTTTTGACTATGCAATTCATTTCCCGGCACAACAATCACTCCCCGAGCACATGGGGCTTTTATACGGAAAAGCACAAAACGAGGTTTGTTACTTAGATTCAAGATTCAAGATTCAAGATTCAAGATTGTTTATTTGTCATATGCAGAATCAACACAGGGTCAACAATGCAATGAAATGCTTAGGATCAGAGGAACCGTTGACTCGCTAAGATAGTCAAGAAGTACTAATAACATGCAATAATAGTACATGGTAAGAAAAGTGTTGCAAAAGTGCAGGGGAAGAAGTAAACAATATAATAAACAATATAATAAAATATGTAATAAAATGTAATAAAAAAAAATACAAGGTACAATGTACAAGGTGCAAGTAGGGTTAAATCAAATAAGGTGTAAGTATTTCACAGATTGCACATAATATGGTGTGGTGTAGGTGTTGCATGTGGATTTCGTATTGCACATAGTGTGATATGAATATTGCACATAGGTAATTGCACAGATTATTGCACAGGTAACAGTAATTTACAGTGAGGTAGTGACAGACATGATACATTCATACAGAGCAGCAGCAGTAAACATAATTATGCATAATGAAAGGTAGTATAGTGCAGTATTATTGAGAGTTCAGTATTATTTAGAGTATTACCCAGAGTTCAGCAGTCTGACAGCTTGGGGGTAATATCTGTCTTTGAGTGTTTTTGTGCGTGCTGGCAGGCTCCTGTATCGTCTACCAGAGGGTAGCAGACAGAAGAGTCCTTGTGCCGGATGAGTATGGTCCTTAGTGATGCTGCGTGCTTTACGCAGACCCCTGCTGTGGTAAATGTCCTGGATGGAGGGGAGACTGCTGCCAGTGATGTCCTCTGCCGCTCGCACCACCCTCTGTAGTGCTTTGCTGCTCTGACCGGTGCAGTTCCCATAACACACTGTGATGCAGCCCGTCAGCAGGCTCTCGATGGTGCACCTGTAGAAGTTTGTGAGGATGCTGGTGTTCATACCAAACTTCCTCAACTTCCTCAGGAAGTAGAGTCTTGGTCGGGCTTTCTTAACCACAGTGTCTGTATGTAGTGTCCAGGACAGATTTTTTAGTGCAAGTACAAAAAGTGAAAAAAGTGATTAAAAATAAAATAAAAATAAGGTAAAAGGAGCGACTGATCAGTGCGTCCATTCTGCGGCACAACCTGATGACGTAGCTTACCTTTGAAGGCTTTGCACAGGTCAAACTCTGTATTTCACCACAAGCTTGGTATCAATATGTCCGTAAGGATCCAGCAAATAAAATCCAGTAAAACAATTTAGTGCAAAACACGTGGTAGATCCATTACGACGTCTGATCTGGCAGCATGCTTGTCGTTGTTTACCCAAAACCACAACCCCCCCGACCGGCACCTCTCTCCCTCTCTCTTGCGCAGCGCGCCGAGCGCTCCGCCTGCTTTGCCTCCAGTGCTACCACGAGCCTTGCCGAAGGCGAAGGCGGAGCCCAAATGTCCTTCTGCGGCTCTCGTATTCAAAATGGCTGCCTCTGCATGGGGAAGATCCCCCTTTTATGTGACTATATCTAAGTCCAAAAGAATACTTTGATTTCATGATGGAAGTGAAAAGGCTTGGAAAACACTGTATTTTTGAATGGGTATCTTCAATTTCAGTAATTAACGGGTAAAAATCTTACACACTGTCCCTTCAACTAGGTTTTCAATTTGTGCTGTTTGTGTCTATGGAAATATTGACAAATTCAGCACCACAGATAACACTTTTCGGCGTTGGAATCCTCACGTCTGCCGCAAAGTCCCGAGCTCCAGCCTTCCTCGTGCTCCCACAGCGCCTCTCTCCTCTCAGGCCACAGGAGCAGCCCGGGTGCCTGAAGAGGAGAGCTTACACTGGGCTTCTCTGACCTCAGAACCAGCACACCTCCTGGATGCACACGCAATCTCTGTGGTGTACTGAGGGCTCTCTGGTTATGAAGTACGGCCTTGTGCTTAAACCATGTCTGAGCCCGGGATTCTGAGTGATACTGTTTGAAGATTGAAACTGTCTGATGTGAGATTCAAATATGAAAACTTTTCAAGTCCCGTCCCAGTCCATAATGTGGTTCTGTTTTTTACAGTGGTCAAAGATGGGTGATTTGAGCTGTTCCTGTTCTGCTTTGTGTTTTGTTGCTCTTGTGCACGCCTTTGCTGATGTTCCTTTTTTTGTGTTTCTCCGATGTATGTTAAAAAACAACAACAAAAACATGGAAAACCAACCCACACTGACCAATACTTCTTATGGACATCGGAACATCCCACAAAACTTTCCATTGTATGAGCTTTATTTGACAGAACCAACATTAACTGTCATGTCATCATGTAAAGCGGTTTAATACGAACATTTCAGGAGAATATACATTTGTCCCCAATTTAAATATGACATTAGTGCAGGGGTGGGCAAACTTTTTGACTCGTGGGCCACAAAGGATTCTAAAATTTGACAGAAGGGCCGGACCAGGAGCAGCTGGATTTAGTGTTTTGGTAAAATCACTAAAAATAACATGGGATATGTAGAAAACATGTGCTTTATTTCAATTAAAAATGAACAAAAGCATTACAACAAAATGTCCATCTTTCAAGTTCCACAGTATTTAGCTATTTATTGACAGTTAGTATTTTAAAGCACTCAAAGTTCTGTTCTCTTTCAGGTTCTTTTGTTCTTTCGTTGACTGCTTGTTAACATGTTTTGTGGCAAAGTGACGGCTGATATTATATTCTTTAAAAACCGCTACAGTCTCTTGGCATATCAGGCATACAGCAGTTGATAAGTATTTGGTGAAAAAATATTTACTTGTCCACTCCTTATTAAACACTCGACATTCTCTGTCCACTTTTCTTTTCTTAGCTCCTCTCATCTTTACAGGAGGCTGAGGGGTCAAAGAGTAAAACACAAAAGTGGAGCAAAACGCCGCACCTCAACAAAGGTCAATGTATGTAGTGCGCCAACTATTGGAAAACGCCAGAATTGCAGGGAAATTAAAACATTAAAACATTAACAAGGTTTATTAATATCATTTCTTCAAGTTCAGCGGGCCGGATTAAGAAGCTTAACGGGCCGCATATGGCCCCCGGGCCGTAGTTTGCCCATGCCTGCATTAGAATCTGAAAACCACCAGTGAACATGGAGAACAATAAGACTTTCCCCCATTGTGTGACAGTGTGTTCTCAAATGTTCCGCTAGCATGAGTCATGATGACACAATTTTCAAACAGGACAGGAAATGTTTTACAACACAGACAATACGAGGGGAAAACAATCCCCCACTCCGTCTTACTTGCAAAATGTAATATGCAACGTTTCGGCCCTTCATCAGGCCTAGGGCCGAAACGTTGCATATCTCAATAAATTTCACATTTTGCAAGTAAGTTTCTCCTCGTGTGTTCTGGGTCTGCTCCTTCACCTCCAACACACCCATTTGAAAAGACTGAAGTGCAAAGTTCTCATTATTCTTACATTACAGACAATAACAATACTTCTTACTTATCTCCATTCAGAGAGGAGCTATGTCTGTATGGGGGTTTTGCCATGACATGCTATTACCGTACTTTTTGTATATTTTTGCACCTGACCATAAGCTGCACCAACCAAATTTGAATTTTTTAAAAATAGTTGTACATATATAAGCTGCACCTGACTATAAGCCGCAGGTGTCCACATTGTAACTTGAGATATTTACACAGAAAGATGGTACACAAAGGATTTTTTTATTTTATTTAATTAACGTAAATACCGGCACGTGCTTTTTTCGAACAGCGCCTACGGCAGTAACACAGCACAAACACGGCAGTAAAACAACTGTAAAATGGCCAGCCTGTACCCTCTGGAAGCCTTAAAATAAAGTTTCAAGTTTAACTTTAAGGGTAAACCCTCTGAACGCAATCTCACAGAACTGTTGATACCTGTGTAGGAGATTTTAAAGGGATAGTGCGTTTTTTATTTTTTTGAATGTTAATCTGTATGGGTTTCCTTCTAAAAGTTTCGTGCGGTAACACTGGCTTACCTCTGACAGTCTCCGCTCAGCCCGGTTCTGCTCGGGTTCTGGAGTTCACGTAAGTAGTTCCGGTAACTTCGCGGGGGCTGTTAAAGGGATATGCCACCCCCAGGTCAAACTTGGGCATCTCCCCACAGTCCAGAGACTAAAATAAGTGGTGGAAAGCGTTTTTCTGGTGACGCAGCCATTGTCCAGGTCTGTCAGCACTGACCGCCGCGGTATCTGCAGCTACTCCGCGTTAGACTGGAGTCTAACGTCGCCAGAGAAAGATTTCGGCCAAAAGGAATTAATTTGCTCGATGCTTTTCCCAATTACTTTCTGTGTAGTGCGCATTCATATCGAGTGCAAATAAATGTGCAAATCAACACGGAGAGCTTGACTTGGTCATTTTGGGTGGGAACTATTTTTCAGTGCGGAAAAACACAGCCGAAGCACACACCACGCTGACAGGGGAATCCCTGTTAGGCACCAGGAAGGCAGTTCCCCTGTTATGCAGCGTGGTGTGTGCTTCGGCTGTGTTTTTCCGCACTGAAAAATAGTTCCCACCCAAAATGACCAAGTCAAGCTCTCCATGTTGATTTGCACATTTATTTGCACTCGATATGAATGCGCACGACACACCTTTTGGCCGAAATCTTTCTCTGGCGACGTTAGACTCCAGTCTAACGCGGAGTAGCTGCAGATACCGCGGCGGTCAGTGCTGACAGACCTGGACAATGGCTGCGTCACCAGAAAAACGCTTTCCACCACTTATTTTAGTCTCTGGACTGTGGGGAGATGCCCAAGTTTGACCTGGGGGTGGCATATCCCTTTAATAAAGCTTGTTTTTCTTCTCAAAACAAAACATTTGTCCAAAAGGTGATATATTTGCGTCCCAAACAGTTGTCCACGAAAAATCCAGCAGCGTAGTTCACACTCGCATATTTTTTCTCTCTAGATTCATATCAATGCGCCCACGTTAGCGCTATTGCCTGTTCACTTGTAAACATTTGTTTATGGGGGATGTCGCTGTACCGCATCCGCCGTACACTTCCGCTAAAGCTTAACAGGCTAATACAGCTAATATGCGCGCAGTGTGGGAAGAAGTTTGTTTTGAGAAGATAAACAAGCTTTATTAACTGTACCCGTGAACTTAACTGTACCCGCGAACTTAGCAGACCTACTTACGTGAGCTCCAGAACCCGAGCAGAACCGGGCTGAGCGGAGACTGTCAGAGGTAAGCCAGTGTTACCGCACGAAACTTTTAGAAGAAGAAGAAGAAGAACCCATACAGATTAACATAAAAAAAAACATAAAAACGCACTATCCCATTAATTCATGAACTCTCATTCACTGTCTTGTTAAAGAATGAATCCATACACAAGCCGCACCTGACTAGACTATAAGCCGCAGGTACTGCTCTCTGCGTACTTCATTCTCCAATTGTATTTTCTTAACAGGTGATACTAGATCCAACTAAGAAATAAAATGTGAAACTTCACCAAAATGATGACAGTAGGGAAGCCAAAACAAGATCTTATAATTGTGTTCAAATGTGTAGTCATTAACTTGGCTGCTCTCGTGGCTGTCTGGCTCACACACTGAGCAGTTTTGTGTGAAACGAGCTGTTTGGGTTTCCTGTTTTCTGTATACGGAGAGGACACAAGAAGCTATCTACCTTTGAGATGCTACAGGCCTTTTATGCCAAATGTGGCAGCAAATGTGTCAGACGACCTTCTGGAGTAAATACTTTGAGTGAATGGCCTGTCTCATCACTGACACAAGGAGATACCAACAGAAACAAGCATGCAGTTAACCACCATCTACAGTGCCGTGAAAAAGTATTTGCCCCCTTCCTGATTTCTGTGTTTTTTGCATATTTATCACTCAAAACATTGTCAGATCATCAAACCAATTTTAATATCACACAGAAACAACCCAAGGAAAGACAAAATTCAGTTTTTGAATGATGATTCCATTTATTAGTGCACAAAAAAAATCTAAACCTATCTGGCCCTATGTGAAAAAGTAATTGCCCCCTTAATCTAATAGCCAGTTGAGCCTCCTTTGACAGCAATAACTGTAACCAAACGTTTGCGATAATTGGTGATGAGTCTTTCACACCGCTGGGGAGGGATTTTGGCCCACTCTTCTATGCAGAATTGTTTCAATTCTGCCATATTGGAGGGTTTTCTTGTATGAACTGCCCGTTTAAGGTCACACCACAGCATCTCAATCGGATTTAAATCCGGACTTTGACTTGGCCACTCCAAAACCTTAATTTTGTTTTCTTTGAGCCATTCAGAGGTGGACTTGCTGGTGTGTTTTGGATCATTGTCCTGTTGCATGATCCAAGAGCGCTTGAGTTTGAGGGCACGAACTGATGGCCGGACATTCTCCTTCAGGATCTTCTGGTAAACAGCAGAATTCATTTTTCCGTCAATCACAGCAAGTTGTCCTGGTCCTGAGGCAGCAAAGCAGGCCCAGACCATCACACTGCCACCACCATGCTTTACTGTGGGCACCATGTTCTTTTTATCAAATGCTGTGCCATTTTTACGCCAGATGAAACGGGCTGCAGACCTTCCAAAAAGTTCAATTTTAGACTCATCGGTCCACAAAATGTTTCTCCAAAAGTCTTGAGGGTCATCAAGGTGCTTTTTGGCAAAGGTGAGACGAGCCTTTGTGTTCTTTTGTGAAAGCAGTGGTTTTCTCCTGGGAACTCTTCCATGGATGCCATTTTTGGCCAGTGTTTTTCTAATGGTGGAGTCATGAACACTGACCTTAACTGAGGCCAACGAGGCCTGTAGTTCTTTCGATGTGCGTCTAGGTTCTTTTGTGACTTCCTGAATGAGCCGTCGTCGCACTCTTGGAGTAATCTTAGTTGGTCGACCACTCCTGGGAAGGGTTGCAACTGTTCCCAGTTTCCTCCATTTTTGAATAATGGCTCTGACAGTGGTTCGCTGGAGCCCCAGAGCTTTGGGAATGGCTTTGTAACCTTTTCCTGAATTATAGACTTCTATCACTTTTTTTCTCATTTGTTCTTGAATTTCTTTGGATCGTGGCATGATGTGTTTGTTCTTGAGATGTTGTAGCCAACTTCACTTTGTTTGACAGGAACTATTTAAGTGATTTCTTGATTCAACACAGGTGGTGACAATCAGGTGTGGGTGTGGCATGTAGAACTGAACTAAGTTTTCTCAAAACTGTGGTTAGTCACAGTTAGTTTGTGATTTAACAAGGGGGGGCAATTACTTTTTCACATAGGGCCAGATAGGTTTAGATTTTTTTTGTGCACTAATAAATGGAATCATCATTCAAAAACTGAATTTTGTCTTTCCTTGGGTTGTTTCTGTGTGATATTAAAATTGGTTTGATGATCTGACAATGTTTTGAGTGATAAATATGCAAAAAACACAGAAATCAGGAAGGGGGCAAATACTTTTTCACGGCACTGTACATCACACCATCTACATCACAGTTTGAATTTTTTGGCCATGTCCATTTAGTTAGTGTGTTAAATCAGAGACTCTGATTGGACTATATCAAATATACTACATCTACTGTTACACTGAATTGTGGTGACTTTGTGACACACAATTTTGTTGTTATTCAACATAAAAATGGGAGAATAATCAAATCTAAACTAAATAAATTATTCTCCCTCCATTTATTTAGATGTTTTGGTGTATTAACATGTTTTAAGGGTCATACATTACAATTATGTGTCGTGTGAGAGCGAGATCCTTACTCCCTTGAGACTCCTCCCGTCCCCACGTTCCCAACACTAGTACACTCTGTATCACTCTGTGATTCTGAATGTGTCTTGCTACATTGGCCTCACAATACGACTCCCACCAGAACACCCGCAGCCTGGCGCTCCATCATCGCTAACAAAGACGCCATTTCACTACTTTAAATTGGAACCCGTGCATTTAGCCACAGGTCAGCAGCTCCCTAAGACGTTATTATGATGAAGCCCCGATGCCACGGACAAATGACTGATGGCCCCCCAACACAAAGCCCTCTACGGGACCCCCGCTCTCCCCCCCGCCCTCCTGGACCCCCTGATTGGCAGACTGATTACCGGGCTCAGGTGTGGCGCTGGCCGTGGCTAATGAAGGAGTACGAGAGGTGCCAGGTGGGGAGGGGAGGCGGGGCACAGCACGGCAAGGGTCAGAGGTGACCTAGGCCCCCCATCTGCTGCTGCTGCTACCCCCCCACTCGCTCACTCACCCACATGCTGATGGGAGAGGAGCGGCGAGGAGGCGGCCGGAACATGTCAGGACAGTCCAGTGAGTGTGGAAGTACAAGAGACTGGGGGCGGGGGCAGGAGGGCACTGTCTGAGCAGATGGGCCTCCAGTATCCAGACACACATGAGATGTTGGCTCGGGCTGTAGCTGCCAAATCCGCTTTCAGCAGTAGCTTTTTTTTAGGCTTTGTTTTTTTGAAAATCAGTTATAATTGTTTTGTCAGAGTGGCAGAGGGGCTGGCAACTCACAGCAACAAGGTCACTGGTTCAGTTTTCAGAACATTTTGCACTCTGTGAGGAGTTTGCTGATTTTCCCATGAATATAAAAAACAAAAAACCTTCCAGCTTCTGGGAAGTTGTGACCAAAGCAAGCCCTGTGTCTTCGAAGGCAGTCTCAACTGTTGAAAACTGTGTACATTGAACCCTCGCTGTATCGCGGTTCACTGTTCGCGGCCTCGCTGTTTCGCGGATTTTTTTTTCCAATTTTTTTTTTTTTTTTTCCAATTTTTTTTATAGTGTAACTTTTTTTTTACAGTGTAACATTCTGTCCTGCGCCCTGATTAGCTAAGAGACTAGACCAGGACTAAACCAGGTCTAAAGCAGGTCTAAACCAGGACTAAACCAGGTCTAAACCAGGACTAAACCAGGTCTAGACCAGGGATGGTAGGGACAGAGTCTCAGATTTCCTTCACGAGAGCGCCTGGGTGACAGGAGGTGTGGCCTTTGTTTACTTGCACGAGCCATGGAAGAGAGTGCGAGCCGGACCATGGAAGAGCCAAGAATCAACATGGACGGGCCGGGGGAGCCGCAGCGGGGAGAGCCGCATTCGAGGGAGCCGCAGCGGGGGGAGGACACTCGCGCGCACAGAGGAGACAGTGGCTCTTCCCCGTCACGCCGAGAGGACGAACCCGACCCCGTCCTAGAGAGCTGTGGAGTATTGGCGACGCATTGATAGCGGTCTGATTTTGGAGCCGGGGTGAAATGCAACCAACTCTTGTGAGCGCAGGTTGGTCTTACCTGGTCTTGTGGTGAGGACTGGTGCTCAGAGGCGTCTGTTAGCGGTTTGGCACTGTTAGCATTGGCTTGAGTCTTGCCCAAAATGATATCCAGGTCGCTTTCCACTCGACTTTCGCACATGGCATGGATATGTGGTACCAAAACAAGCGCACGTGTCCGCGCGCACGTGTCCGCGCGCACGTGTCCGCGTGTCACATGCCCCCCCCCCCCCCCCCCCACTATTAATATATTTTAATGAAAATCTACAAAAGTTTGAGTGTTTAAACAAGAGAAAAATGTGAGAAAATGTTAATACCAGTCTCAGAAAGGTGTATAATGTGTCTGGTGAAGCGTTTTCAGCCTTAAAACATGTAGAATAATTGTAAAATATAAAATTGTCCTACTTCGCGGATTTCACTGATTGCGGGCTATTTCTGGAACCTAACCCCCGCGATAAACGAGGGTTCACTGTAATCAAAAAAGGAATTCATTTTCTAAATTAGTTCATTATTCCTCTACTGGTGAACTTTTTGACCGTGTTCACTTTTTAATTTGACCATGGATTCTCAAATCAAATCAGAATCTCAAGGTAGGAGTGAACCTTTTCCACACAGTCATAAAACATTACATAAAAACCCCCAACTGTATTTGTTTAAAAAAAGCATACACATTTTCAGTCACCACAATTTTCTTACATTTATCAGTGATACTAAACATTGCAATCCAAGGTCTTTTTGTAAATTATCCAACAAGGTTAGTTTGGTCTTCCAACAAAGTATTTTAATAGATTTATTTATGTATTTACTTATTTATTTATTTTGTAGGAACGCCACTAGTGAGCAGTTGAAACTGTCAGGTATGAAAACAAACAAAAAAGAATCTAATAAAATACTTTTTGTAAATGACTCTGATTTTCAAGCTCTCTGAGGCACCAAGGTCAGTTCGACCATTATTTCAATTATAACTCAATTATGATTATGATTTCATTTTGGCAAATCACTAAAACGTTTTTAAATGTTTTTTTAAAGCCCCAGTGTGTAGGATTCATGGTGCATAGGTGGATGGTGCTATTGCACTTTCTGTTTTAGCTACGGCAGACCTCAAGGGTCACCTGGGCACTACTGTATAAATAAAACGCGGTCCCGGTTATTATTTTTTTTTCTTTTCTCATGAAAACACACATTCCCGATCATGTACCATGACACTCTACACATCAAATGAAACCTTACAGTCTCCTCTTTTTGACTATGCAATTCATTTCCCTGCACAACAATCACTCCCTGAGCACATGGGGCTTTTATACGGAAAAGCACAAAACAAGGTTAGCTTATCTTAGAATGCTTTGCACAGGTCAAACTCTGTATTTCACCATAAACTTGCTCTCAATTTGTCCGTAAGGATCCAGCGAATAAAATCCAGTAAAACAATTTAGTCCAAAACACGTGTTAGATCCATTACGACGTCTGATCCGGCAGCATGCTTGTGTTGTTTACCCAAAACCACGAGCCTTGCAGAAGGCGAAGGCGGAGCCCAAATGTCCTTCTGCGGCTCTCGTATTCAAAATGGCTGCCTCTGCATGGGGAAGATCCCCCTTTTATGTGACTATATCTAAGTCCAAAAGAATACTTTGATTTCATGATGGAAGTGAAAAGGCTTGGAAAACAATGTATTTTTGAATGGGTATCTTCAATTTCAGTAATTAACGGGTAAAAATCTTACACACGGTCCCTTTAAATATATGTTTCTTGTGAGAATACTATCAGCAGCAACACACAACTCACAAAATGCTGAAAACCCGAGAGCTACTACGACTGAGGTGTCCTGAATCGACTCTCAAAGATCCAAAGAACTCATCTGGACACTCTGGTACTCAAATGCACGGGACAGTGGCAGTGCAGTCTGATGTACATGAGGCATTCAACTGCACATGTAAGAAACTGCCAGGGAAATGTTAAACATGTGTTTGGAGCTACTGTGAGCTACTGTGTCCAAGTCATTTTCCTTTTGGATCAATAAAGTTTGTCTAAGTCTAAGATTAATAAGTCTGGAAGAAAAAAAAAAACAGTTCAACACGTCAGCATGAGCCCAGTCACACCCATCTGCTGCCAGCCTTCACTTGCACCAGTGATCACACTTGTCCATGTCCACTCCACAGGCTAACAACAGTTCCTCCAGCGAGAGAGAGAGGAGTGAAAGAGAGAGAGAGCGAGAGAGCGATTAGCTGAAGAGGAGAGGTCAGTCTCTGTTTAGACAGCTTTGTTAACCTTAAGTAACACCTGAGTCACTGTGAAAACATGCAGGTGTACTTCACTGCACTAAATTGGTTCCTTCTCCATATCTGAGCCAGGATCATGGTACTGACAAATCCTACTCAGGAGTACCTAGATCAGGGGTGGACAAACTTTTTGACTCGTGGGCCACAAAGGGTTCTAAAATTTGACAGAAGGGCCGGACCAGGAGCAGCTGGATTTAGTGTTTTGGTAAAAACACTAAAAATAACATGGGATATGTAGAAAACATGTGCTTTATTTCAGTTAAAGGAAAAGTAACGTTTTTTACAATCTGAGCCTTATTTCGGTAATAAAACAAGTTTTACTCACCCATATCACTTTGGTGTCATATGGAGCATTTCCGGAGATGTTTTAGATTTGCGTTAGGCTAACGCCGTTAGCCTAGCGCGACTTATAGCCATAGCTCGGGGCATTCCCTGAGCATGTAATATGCCCCGTGCGGGCTCCAAATAACACAAACTTTAGCACTTTTCAAATCATAGAAGCTCGATGTTTTAGCCTATGATTTCGTGTGGTCAAAAGTGGCCTGTAATCCGAGATTTATCCATAGTTTCAAGTAGATGAGGACGCCAGTGCGCATGTGCGGACTGTGCTCTCAGCTCCCGGCACCCAAAATGGAACGCAAAGCTGAAAACTATGGATAAATCTCGGATTACAGGCCACTTTTGATTCAAACGAAATCGTAGAGTAAGACATCGGGCTTCTATGATTTGAAAAGTGCTAAAGTTTGTGTTATTTGGAGCCCACACGGGGCATATTACATGCTCGGGGAATGCCCCGAGCTATGGCTATAAGTCGCGCTAGGCTAACGGCGTTAGCCTAACGCTAAGTGCTATGGGTGGGTAAAACAACTTGTTTTATTACCGAAATAAGGCTCAAATTGTAAAAAACGTTACTTTTCCTTTAAAAATGAACAAAAGCATTGAAGTTCATTTTTTATTGAAATTACTCATAAAACACAGAAAATTTAATTAATAAAATGCAGCTTTTTTTTTATTTTTTATTACTAACAGTTACTATTTTAAAGCACTGAAAGTTCTGTTCTCCTTCAGGTTCCTTCGTTCTTTCGTTGACTGCTTGTTAGCATAGTTAGCATGTTGTGTGGCAAAGTGACTGATATTATATTCTTTAAAAAACGCTTCAGTCTCTTGGCACATCAGGCATACAGCAGTTGATAAGTATTCGGTGAAAAAAGATTTACTTGTCCACTCCTTATTAAACACTCGACATTCTCTGTCCACTTTTCTTTTCTTAGCTCCGCTCATCTTTACAGGAGGCTGAGGGGTTAAAGAGTAAAACACAAACGTGGAGCAAAACACCGCTTACCTGGCCAGCCAAATGATATCTCTCTGTATTTCCTATACAGCGCGATACCATATGGACACCCTCGCTCCACGCTCGCTCCTCCGGTTACAAACGGACTCCGCGATTCTGATTCGTTCAAAGATGGTGACGTCAGTGCACCCGCCTTTGCCCGCAAAGTCACTCTTAGGCAGCGGAAGTTCCGCCTCAGTTTTGAATCAAGATGGCGCAATCTCTGATTGGTTCACTTAGCTGTCTGTCTAAGCGCAACAGCAGCGCATTCTGTGGATCAAGCGTTACCAGACTCACTCGCTGGTACAGCGATGAGTCATGGATTCTTCCAGGCAAAAACACCGCACCTCAACAAAGGTCAATGTATGTAGTGCGCCAGCTACTGGAAAACGCCAGAATTGCAGGGAAATTAAAAAAATTTTAAAAATTAAAACATTAACAAGGTTTATTAATATAATTTCTTCAAGTTCGGCGGGCCGGATTAAAAAGCATATGGCCCCCGGGCCGTAGTTTGCCCATGCCTGACCTAGATGGACCCTCCTTCAGATATCCACATCCTCAGTCAGGTTGACCTATAGGTACCCGTTTACAGATCTTGGTCAGCTTTTCCATATTTGAACCAGGCCAGGAGTACCTAGCTGACCTTACTGCAGAACTGAGGGCAAAATCCAGATTAGAACCTAGTGGGATCCTTCGCCAGATCTAAACCAGGATCAAAGTCAGGAGCATCTAGCTGGACCTAAACTAGGATCCAGGTTAGAAGTACCTAGCTGGAAGTCAGAATCCTGGTTCAGGATTCCTAGCTTGACTCTTCTCTAGATTTGATCCATTGAAACTGATCAGGAGTACCTAGTTGTAACCTAGTCCAGATCTGCACCAGAATTATGATCAGGAGTACCTAGCTGGACCCTACTCCAACTCTAAACTAACCTCCTGCTCTGGGGCATTTCTGGCAGGATCCTTCTCTTGACCTACTGTACGTCAGCTTCAACAGAGCTTAATCAGGAGCACCTTCTGAGTCGCAGTACTCCAGATCTGAACCAGAAACTTGGTCAGGAGCAGAGACGTGCAGTCAGGGGAGTCATCACAGAGAAAAAAAAAATTAAAAAAGTAAAAAGTAAAATGAAAAATGCTTATATTTATCCAGCGATTTGTACTGTAAAGTTATTTTCTATTTAACTTTGTCATTTTAATATATTTTTTATTCAAAATTGCTGAAATTTCACTTTTACCATTCAAATATTGGTGCAGAGAGACACCAGCCGTCTGTGCCTCACATGGACGGACTGTGCTGTAGCTCAGCAGTTTAGTTTAGTTTAGTTTAGTTTAGTTTATTATTAGGATCCCCATTAGCTGTGCTCTACAGCCAGCTAGTCTTCCTGGGGTCCTTGTTAAAGGTCCCATGACATGGTACTTGTTGATGCTTTTATATGGCTCCTTAATGGTTCCCTAATACTGTAAATGAATCCTTCTTCAAAATCAACACACAGTGCATGAGAAATAGAGATAAGATGAGAAAGAGTATTTTTTTTCTCTCTGAACAGGCCATTATGGGCGTTGTTGCTTGAATGCAAATGAGGAGAAAAGAGATGGCCTATAGTAGAGGGTGGGGGCGTGGCCAAACTCTCCGCTCTCCGCTGATCCATTTCCTTGTTTTTGCACGGGGGAAGAGATTTGAAGCGTTCCATTGAAAAATAAACACATTTCCACATAAAATAAAATTAAACCACTGCTGTTCAAAGGTCCAGAGGCTCAGATAAAGGACTTCCGAGCCTAGAAACACTCGGACGTGCCTCCAGGCAAATAAAAAAACGCATTTCCCATTGCCTAGCGCATTCGCAGTCCAAACTCTCTGGGCGTGATTTACAGAGACGCTGAGTACAGACAGACGGGGGTGGAACTGCATTTGCATTTCTTTTTTCGATGTGACGTCAATAAGGTGCCTTGTTCAAAATCGCCCGTTTGAGCTCCGATTTTTTTGTAACACAGAAAAGGATCGCTAATGCTCAGTTTAGACATTTCACAACTTTTAACCATGGGGGGGGGGCCTAAACAGGGTAGGGGAGCTCACATTAATGTTCAAAAACCTCAGAAAGTGAAAATTTCATGCCATGGGACCTTTAAAATCACAAAGTAAAAAAGGTACAAAACACACATCAATACATTTAATTTCTATAAAAATCTCTAAAAAATGACAGCAAAAATTAAAGTCTGCAATTTGTTGATATTATATTCATGTTACAAGTAGCCAGTCCCAATGTCATTTTTTAGTTTTCTTTTAAAGTCCAACTTCTGTTCTGTTTCAATGAGCCTCAATGGCAAAATTTTCCATCCTTTTTATTGCTTGAAGGTGCGTTGGAGAAAATTTGTATTTGCTTTTGGAATTCTAAACCGTCCTTCTGACGCATGTCTAGTGCCGTAACCATGTGATTCTCTATTTTTCTCAAACTGATCGGACAAAAATAGTGGAGTTTTTGATTTTAAAGGTCCCATGGCATGAAATTTTCACTTTCTGAGGTTTTTGAACGTTAATGTGAGCTCCCCTACCCTGTTTAGCCCCCCTCCCCCCATGGTTAAAAGTTGTGAAATGTCTAAACTGAGCATTTGTGATCCTTTTCTGCGTTAGAAAAAATCGGAGCTCAAACGGGCGATTTTGAAGGAAGGAAGGAAACTTATTGACGTCAGATCGAAAAAAGAAATGCAAATGCAGTTCCACCCCCGTCTGTCTGTACTCAGCGTCTCTGTAAATCACGCCCAGAGAGTTTGGACTGCGAATGCGCTAGGCAATGCGAAATGCGTTTTTTTATTTGCCTGGAGGCACGTCCGAGTGTTTCTAGGCTCGGACGTCCTTTATCTGAGCCTCTGGACCTTTGAACAGCAGTGGTTTAATTTTATTTTCTGTGGAAATGTGTTTATTTTTCAATGGAACGCTTCTAATCTCTTCTCCACGCAAAAACGCGGAAATGGATCAGAGAGCGCACAGCTGAGAGCGGAGAGTTTGGCCACGCCCCCACCCTCTACTATAGGTCATCTCTTTTCTCCTCATTTGCATTCAAGCAACAACGCCCATAATGGAGTGTTCAGAGAGAGAAGAATTACTCTTTCTCATCTTATCTCTGTTTCTCATGCACTGAGTGTTGATTTTGAAGAAGGATTCATTTACAGTATTAGGGAACCATTAAGGAGCCATATAAAAGCTTCAAGAAGTACCATGTCATGGGACCTTTAATACTTTCCATGTGGAGAATAGTAAAGAAGCCAGTGCTTGATCCTGAACCTTTAGCCAACCTAGATTAGAATGCAGGGTTATTATCCTGGTTCTGTAAGGGCAGTTTAGTGCGACACAAGCTGCTTTGTTCTGCAATAATTGGAGTCTCTCAAGATCTTTTCTTTTTGCCGTGGACCAAATGATCTGCCAGTAGTCGAGTTGAGAAATTATTAGAGTTCTCACAACAAGCTTTGCCATATCTGCTGACAAGTATTGACGGCATCTTCTAACAGCAGCTAAAGATCTTCCCATTTTCTTTGTAATGAACTCAGTATGTTTTGTCCAAGACAACTTGTTGTCCAGGTGGACACCTAAAAGCTGAGCCTCTGATACCTGATCTATAGGAGTGTTATTAATTAATAAATTTAACTTTGGGTTGTACTTGAGAGATTTATTTGAGTCAAGCACTATGCTTTTTGTTTTTGAAGTGTTTAACATGAGTTTATGACGGTGACAGATTCTGGCACGTACCTGGCCTCATGGTTGAGGCACTTGTGAGCCCATTCTTTTGGATTCTTTTGCAACTCCTGTGGCAGTGAATTAGAATAAGTGACAGCAAGATACAATTTAGAGTTAGCATTTCAAGTTTAATAATCCGTTCACTTTGTTCTTCTTGTCTGGCCCGACTTTTTAAATGGAGGAAGATTTCATATTAAAGCTCAAGCAGTTTTCTAAACTGGACTTTCAGTCGAAGCAGGAGTTTATAATGAAAGGAAGACCAACGCAGGAGCTTAAAGGTCCCATGGCATGAAATTTTCACTTTCTGAGGTTTTTGAACGTTAATGTGAGCTCCCCTACCCTGTTTACCCCCCCCCCCCCATGGTTAAAAGTTGTGAAATGTCTAAACTGAGCATTTGCGATCCTTTTCTGCGTTACAAAAAATCGGAGCTCAAACGGGCGAGTTTGAACAAGGAAACTTATTGACGTCAGATCGAAAAAAGAAATGCAAATGCAGTTCCACCCCCGTCTGTCTGTGCTCAGCGTCTCTGTAAATCACGCCCAGAGAGTTTGGACTGCGAATGCGCTAGGCAATGCGAAATGCGTTTTTTATTTGCCTGGAGGCACGTCCGAGTGTTTCTAGGCTCGGAAGTCCTTTATCTGAGCCTCTGGACCTTTGAACAGCAGTGGTTTAATTTTATTTTCTGTGGAAATGTGTTTATTTTTCAATGGAACGCTTCAAATCTCTCCCCCCGTGCAAAAACACGGAAATGGATCAGCTGAGAGCTAGTTTGGCCACGCCCCCAGCCAGGCCAGCTCTTTTCTCCTCATTTGCATTCAAGCAACAATGCCCATTATTGCGTGTTCAGAGAGAAAAAAAATACTCTTTCTCATCTTATCTCTGTTTCTCATGCACTGAGTGTTGATTTTGAAGAAGGATTCATTTACAGTATTAGGGAACCATTAAGGAGCCATATAAAAGCATCAAGAAGTACCATGTCATGGGACCTTTAAGGGTTTGCTCCAGACTACGGGACGAAAGACTCGTTCCTTTCAAACAGCGTGGTAAGAAATCGTCTTTTCTGTTTTTCCTGCCTCCTTTTCTCAACCTGCTGTGACAATGTCTGGACTCAGATGATATTGTGACCTGAAAAAGTTGCAAAGAAGCCTCGTTAAACATGAACGGTCCACCGCTCACATTCAGAGCCAGATCGAGCTAAAAACGTCACTTTTTAAATTTATGACGCTCTGCAAAATGCACTGAACAATAATACATTTTCAGCTTCACATCAAAAATATTACAAGTAACCAGTCACTTACAGGGAAATGGGCTTGGGGCCAAATTTATTTGTCGACACCTGGTTTACATATTTGTAAATCTGATTGTGATGACGTCAGTGCCTCACCAGCCATGACCCTCACCGCACGTCACTGGTCAGGAGCTTTTTTAGATTTAGATTAGATTTAGATTCCTTTATTTGATCTTTAAGTGAAATTCTGGTGCAGTCAACATCTTACAAACATTCACATAAGACCACACAAGCAAGAGACAGGTGTGTGCAAATACAAGGACAAGAGTTTACAGTAAGCACGTAAAAGGTAAGGCAAGGAACATTTATTTGTATAGCACAGTTTGTACACAAAGTAATTCAAGTGTTTTACAGAAAAAGAAAACACATTTATAAAGGTGCCCTGTGTAGCTTTTTGGTTGGGGGTTCATCACATGCTTGTTTCTATGGATATGTCATTGCACTGTCTGGAATGTTCCACAGTATGACATTAAATAGCTCTACTTTACATGTATTCAGTTACAAGCAGTTTTATAGCTCAGAAACACCCAGGAAAAACAGACATTCTGACTGTGAGCGGTGTTGCCCCTCCACAGATCTGACCTGTAACTTGGTCTGGTTTGGTCTCCATCTAAGATATTAAAGGAGAATTAACGTTTTTTTTACAATCTGAGCCTTATTTCGGTAATAAAACAAGTTGTTCTACAAGTTGTTCCCAAAAATGAAACGCAAAGCTGCAAATTATGGATAAATCTTGGATTACAGGCCACTTTTGACTCAAACGAAAGTATAGTCTAAGACAGGGCTCTCAAGGCTCACGCTTGAGAGTGTGACACACGCAATTCGACGTGTTCACACGCTCACACGCCACACATGGCATTTCTCACGCTGATTTGTGTTATTTTTTTTATTTTTTATTTTTTTGTGCCCAGAAAATCGGTCTGTGTGGCTTAGTTTATGCAGGCTCCGCGCGTTTTCAGCGCCGCCCCCTCCCCCTGCTCCGGGGGAGCTCCGGGGGAGCAGGGGGAGAGGGGGACGGCGCGTTTGCTCCCGACTGTGCGCTCCGAGCGGAGGCCGGAGCAGACACGCCGTCCCCCGGGCACGTCCTGAGCCTCAGTCCCGGTGCCACGTCTCCTCTGAGACGCACCGACTCCGGTCCCGGTGTCTCCGTCTGTGCGTAACGTGTCCCCCCGACGGCTTACGCGCGGCCCAGAGCAGAACTGCCCGTGGTGAGACGCGGTGAGACGCGGGCCCGGTGCATTAACCAGACTCTTACGTGAATCCGTTAAAAATGTCCCGCTCCCCACCTGCCCCGCTTCTCCCCGCCCCTCTCAGCACTGACAAAGTGCGGTGATGATAAAACAAACTGAGAACCATCAGGTAATAACTTAATTTCTATAACTCTCATTAGTTGTTTTGTAGTTTAAGTTTGCTCTTTAGACAAACAGGGCTCTCAACACGCAATTCTACGTGTTCACACGCTCACACGGCATTTCTCACGCAATTCAAGCGCCCAAAATTGTTCACTCGCACCCCCCCCCCCTGCTCAAAACTTGAGAGCCCTGGTCTAAGACATTGAGCTTCTATGATTTGAAAAGTGCTAAAGTTTGTGTTATTTGGAGACCGCTCGGGGCATATTACATGCTCCGAGAACTCGAGTTATGGATATCGCAAATCTAAAACATCTCCGGAAGTGCTCCATATGACACCAAAGTGCTATGGGTGAGTAAAACAACTTGTTTTATTACCGGAATATGGCTCAGATTGTAAAAAAACGTTAATTCTCCTTTAATATCTTAGATGGAGACCAAACCAGACCAAGTTACAGGTCAGATCTGTGGAGGGGCAACACCGCTCACAGTCAGAATGTCTGTTTTTCCTGGGTGTTTCTGAGCTATAAAACTGCTTGTAACTGAATACATGTAAAGTAGAGCTATTTAATGTCATACTGTGGAACATTCCAGACAGCGCAATGACATATCCATAGAAACAAGCAGGTGATGAACCCCCAACCAAAAAGCTACACATAAGGCTCAGATAAGGCTCAGATTGTAAAAAAACGGCCTGTTTGTTTGTCAAAAGAAATGATATAGAAGTTTTGTTTTCGTCGTATAAGGGTGAGTGACAGCACTGGGTGATCTAAAAAAATATAATAGAAGAAGTATACAGGTTGGCGGGTCAAATCCCACTTTCAGGATTCACTGACCCACAGATTGGCAGCGCGATTTCAGCTCCCACAGATGAATGCTGTTGTGTCCTTGGGTACACTTTGCATACATTGGTGTGTGAGTGTGTGTGAATGGGTGAGTGGTTCCTTGTTGTAAACAGCTTCGAGCGCCTTGAAGGTGGAAAAGCTCTGTATAAAAATGTGACCATACAATAAAAAAGTAAAACTGTTTAAAGCACATTTAGTTTGTATAGTGTGTCATTTATTTTTGCTATGTGTAAATATGCCTAAAGTTTCATGGTACATGGACATAAGCAACCAAATATTTTTTAAACTATGAGACTGCTTACATGAGAACGCTAATGGGTAAAAACGACAAAATATTTTAGCGGAAGTGCCTTTCGTTTAGACGGTGATGGTGTTTTGGGGGCTTAAAAACGCAAAAAACTGAAACCGCCCTCCAAAGTGGAAAACTTGAATACGCTCCGCCGTAGCATTTTCGTCTACACTGCCCAAGACGCAGAACTCTGGTCAAATCTGCTGACGTCGCGTACGCGTTTACGTCACATCGGTCCATATATCAGTGTACTTTGTTTGGCAGGACCCCCAGTCCACACTATGTTGCGCCTTCGTTGTTTTGTCGTCTAACGAGGTCTGAAGCAATAGTTGAACTTTTTCGTCTGACCACACATTTTTTTTTGCTACCAGTAGCCATGTTTTGTTTTGCTTTGAGAAGAAGGAAGATTCTTCGCATGCGCACGGACATAGTGATAATGTACCACAGCACCACTTAACCGCCTGGCTAGGGTGACCATTCGTCCGGATTTCGTCCGGACAGTCCGGTTTTAGAGCTGTCTGTCCGGCCGTCTGTCACGTGTCCTCCTTTATACATTTTGTCCTCCTTTCGGACCCTCGTCGGCCACCCTTGCATAAATCGTCATAAATCCCCACCCATTATTTACACTTGCTACTCTGCGATGTTGTGTCGTATCAAACATTCTGATCCAGCCCGTCAGCCCCTCGTATTGTCCGCTCTCTATCTGCGCTATCAGCCACTCTTTGAGCTGCAACTTGGCTCCTTCTTCCATCTTCATCGCCTTATTACTGTCCCTTAAAATTTTGTTCTCTTTAGTGCCGTGCGTAACAGGTTTCGCTTACGTTTCCTCTCAATGTAGACAGTTAAAATACGTTACAATATTTACATTACGGCTTTCATAATTGCAAATAATATTTTGGGGATTTTGTGCGAATTACACAAATCCAGGTAGCGAGATCTGACCTCTTAAAAGTGAAATGCAGAACTGCTAGTTCTGCATTTCTTTCTTCTGCCATATGATGGCACGGCAAAGACTGTGTTTTTTCAGTGAATTAGTGATGATATTGTTTTTTGTTCATATCATCTTGACCATAATTTGCCACATTTTTCTTTTTGATGGGTGTTCCATGTTAATAAATATATGTTGATTTCATACATTATTCATAAGTTGTTTTTCTTGACCGTTCCCCTTCCCCGAGGGAAAAAAACCAAAAAAAAAACAAGGTGTCCTCACTTTAGGGCCTTTGTCCTCCTTTTTGGACACAAATGTCCTCCTTTCCTGTTTCCTGTGGTCACCCTACGCCTGGCATGCATACCCAATCGAATTCTACACACTTTTGCGTCACCGTATGCACGCAGATTTCCTCCTAAAAACGCTTGTCTAAACGTGGAGTAAAAAGTGAAGATGCGACGCCACTTTTGCGTCTTCTGTTCAGACCGTCATCATATAAACGTAGCCTATGTAATGAATAGGGGAAGGTTAAAATATGTTTTCTTTTTCCCACTCCCTTTTGAGGAATTTTGAGGAATGCTTTTCTGTTGTTTACATTGTTTATGTAATGTGTATATGATTATTTTTCTCTCTCTCGGCACAAACTCAAAATAAAAACAAATCAGTCAATGTTGTACTGTGGAACATTCCGGGCAGAGCAATGGCATACTGATAGAAACAAGCGGGTGACAAACTTTCCAAGAGAAAAGTTACACAGTGAACCTTTTAAACAGGTCTAAGATGTCATTGCTCTGAGTCCTGATGATTTTTCCACACTCTTTGATAATGTGATGTTACAATTTCCAATTTCCGTTACAATTTCCAAATCGACTACCTCAGTTGACCTTTCTCCAGATTTGAGCCAGGATTGTGGTTTCGCTGTTTTCCCCAATTATAGAAAACTCCTAATGTCATGCAGTTACGCTTAGTATTAATCAAGACTGAATGAAAAGATTGAATACAATAAAAAGACATGATTGGAACATTTGGCATGCTTTTGAACCACAAATCTTCACAATCTATATGTATTTTATATTGAAAGCGCTCTGCTGGCTTTGGGCTGAACATTTCCAATAAAATCTACTTGCAATTTTTCCACCAATCTTGTCAGTTCTTGCAAATGTGATTAGATCTACAATATCGGTTCAAAATCAAGATTTATTTCACCGCGCGCATTTGGAATACGTCCAGGAGCGGTCACGTTTGGCAGAAGATTGAAAGAACTGCTAAACGAATCCAAGAATCACATGTCTAATACACAGGGAGGGCATCTGACACACAGGGACATATCAGAACATGTTTATAGAGGTCTAAACTACAGCTTTAGCAGCTTTTACACAGAATTAGATCACATGGAGACATAGGGAGGGCATCTGACTCACAGGGACATATCAGAACATATTTGTAGAGGTTTAACCTACAGGGTTTTATCGGCTGGTCAGCATCCTGGGCAGCTGAAAG
Source organism: Paratrypauchen microcephalus (assembly GCA_036785185.1). NCBI lineage: Eukaryota > Metazoa > Chordata > Actinopteri > Gobiiformes > Gobiidae > Paratrypauchen > Paratrypauchen microcephalus. The sequence goes on along the minus strand of JAVJIX010000089.1, from coordinate 148,462 downwards.
ACGAGCTGCCCACTGCTCCTGAAAGGATGGGTCAAATGCAGAGAAATAATTTCCCTACGGGGATAAATAAAGGATGTCTTCTTCTTTTACATCGAGTTAACAGGATAGTGCATTTTTTTTATGTTAAAGGGAAAGTAACGTTTTTTACAATTTGAGCCTTATTTCAGTAATAAAACAAGTTGTTTTACTCACCCATAGCACTTTGGTTGGCGGTTCGAATCCCGCTCTTGACGGGTTGACCGCATGTGATCCCAGCTCCCACAGATGAGCGCTGCCGTTGTGTCCTTGGGCAAGACACTTAACCCCACCTTGCCCCCAATGCCTGTGGACACTGGTAGCCCCCATGGCAGAAGATACATCAAGGCCTGTTGTGACATGAGCCGTCCTCCTGTGGACCCACCACCTGCGGAAGGATTCATGGGGGCTGGTGCATTGTGTTCTGGGCAGCAGAACACTGCTTGACCCAGAAAATGGAAAAGCGGAAGAAAATGAATGAATGAATCTCCATCATGTGAGTTCTCGGGGCACTTGTTTGCGGTCTCCAAATAACACAAACTTTAGCACTTTTCAAATCATAGAAGCTCGATGTCTTAGCCTACGATTTCGTGTGGTCAAAAGTGACCTGTAATCCGAGATTTATCCATAGTTTCGAGTAGATGAGGAGGCCAGTGCGCATGTGCGGACTGTGCTCTCAGCTCCCGGGACCCAAACATGAAACGCAAAGCTGTAAACTATGGATAAATCTCGGATTACAGGCCACTTTTGCTTCAAACGAAATCGTAGACTAAGACATCGGGCTTCTATGATTTGAAAAGTGCTAAAGTTTGTGTTATTTGGAGCCCGCATGGGGCATATTACATGCTTGGGGAATATATTATATGCCCCGAGCTATGGCTAGAAGTCGTACTAGGCTAACCGCAAATCTAAAACATCTCTGGAAGTGCTCCATATGACACCAAAGTGCTATGGGTGAGTAAAACAACTTGTTTTATTACCGAAATAAGGCTCAAATTGTAAAAAAAAAACGTTACTTTTCCTTTAATCTGTATGGGTTTCCTTCTAAAAGTTCAGTGTGTTGACACCGGTTTACCTCTGAGTCTCAGCTGATCCCGGTTCTGCTCGCTTTCTGGAGCTCAGGTAAGTAGGTCCGGTAACTTCTCTGGAACATGAAATAAAGCTTGTTTTTCTTCTCAAAACAAAACATTTGTCCGAAAGATGATATATTTGCGTCCCAAACAGTTGTCAACGAAACATCCAGCAGCGAACTTAGCGAGCGCGTATTGTGTCTGCCGACTCATATCACTGCGCCCACGTTAGCGTATCAGCCTGTTCACTTGTAAACTTCCCCTTGCGGCGGACCACATCTGCCGTGCACTTCCGCTAAAGGTTAAAAGGCTAATACAGCTAACGTGAGCGCAGTGATATGAGTCGGCAGACACAATACGCGCTCGCTAAGTTCGCTGCTGGATGTTTCGTTGACAACTGTTTGGGACGCAAATATATCATCTTTCGGACAAATGTTTTGTTTTGAGAAGAAAAACAAGCTTTATTTCATGTTCCAGGGAAGTTACCGGACCTCCCTACGTGGGCTTGAGAAAACGAGCCGAACCGGGATCAGCTGAGAGTGTCAGAGGTAAACCGGTGTCAACACACGGAACTTTTAGAAGGAAACCCATACAGATTAACATTAAAAAAAAAACGCACTATCCCTTTAAGACCCCATGGAAACACTGGAAGGACATCTTCACACACACACATTTCCGAACATGTTTGTATGGGTCTAAACTACAGTTTTAGTAGAATATACAAAATAAGACCAAGTTGAAGTACAAAGTTGTAGTCTAGGAAATGTAGTAAAAGTATTGAGTAAAAGTATTTGGGGAGTACTATCCCAGTAAGAGCATTTGCAATAATTATATGTCTATTCTATGTCTCCATGGAGATGCTTTTATTTTACAAGAAAACCCTGCTTGTAAGGTAGAAAGATAAGTTTAATGCCGTACTGTGGTGCATTTTAAGTAAAGTAATAGCATTGACATGGAATCAAAATTGCAGACCTTCCACTAGAAAGGTTATATAATGTACCTGGAAAGAGTACTGCAAATTTATACTCAAGTAAAAGTACAGTGGGTTACTTTTTAATAAGTTTTTAGCAGCATTTTAACACAAATCCTACATGAAGATGCATGAAGAGTCCCTCAGTCGTCCAGGTAGAATCCATGATAAAAGGAGAAATTCAATTTGTCAACTGGACAAAGTTTGTTTGGTCGAAAACGTTTCGCCGCTCATCCGAGAGGCTTCTTCAGTTCTGGTTCTAGTGCTGGTTAGACCCTGTTTATATCTAGCTGCAGGGAGGAGCTCACTACACTGAAATAGCTCTGAAACTATCTCTGTAGTGAAGACTGCAGTGAGCGCTACACTGGGGAAACCAAACAGCCACTTCACAAGAGGATGTACCAACACAGGCGGGCGGGCCAGAGTGGACCGTCATCTGCCGTACATCTTCACCTAGAAGCCGCGGGCCATTCTTTTGAGGACAGTGAGGTTCAGATCTTAGCCAGGGAAAAGAACTGGTTTGAGAGGAGAGTTAAAGAGGCTATTTTTGTCAAAAAAGAGAATCCTTCTCTGAACAGAAATGGGGGAGTTAGACATAACTTGTCTCCCATTTATAATTTGATTCTTAAACCAAGTCAGAACAGACAAAGAAACATTAGGGCAGACAAGTCAGGGAGGCGAAACTAGTCGGCAGAGTAATTTGGAAAACAAAGAGACAGATTAGTGGAGAGAGTTTCAGAGCTATTTCAGTGTAGTGAGCTCCTCCCTGCAGCGAGATATAAACAGGGTCTAACCAGCACTAGAACCAGAGCTGATGAAGCCTCTCAGATGAGCGGCGAAACGTTTTTGACCAAACAAACTTTGTCCAGTTGACAAATTTAATTTCTCCTTTTATCACAAATCCTATATATTTTCTAAGCTCTGTCCAATCAGAGCAGCCGATGTTGGTTAGAATTGTACAAGTACAAGTATAGGTTAAAAAATCTACACTAAAAAGTACAATCACCCCCAAATACTACTCTATTACAGTAACGTATTTACAAATAAACTAGAGGGTTGGCAGCTTTTACACAGAATAAGACCCCATGGAGATACAGGGAGGGCATCAGACACACAGGGAGGGCATCAGACACACAGGGAGGGCATCAGAAAACACATATTCTGCATCTGAGCTCTGTGCAATCCGAGCAGGCCATAAATTCTATATTCTATAAATAAATAAATAAAATAAAATAAAAATTATACTCAGTTACAAGTGCAAGTACGTGTTAAAATCTACCAAAAAGTATAATCACAGTAACGTGAGTTTTTCTATTAATTTACTTTATTACAAATGTGACTCAAATAATTGCGAGTGCCATGAGTACTGCCATGAGCGTTCTGATAAAAGCGAAGTTCTAGGTGTGAAAATGTCTCCACAACATGAAGAAAAGAAGCACGGGCCTGGCTTTGTGAGTGTTCAGGTGTGGCGTTTTAGCACTTCCTGTTGGAGTATTTTTAGTCTCAAAGAAGTGAGAGGAAAAACGCTGAAAAGTGGTAGAAAAGCTGTGAATAGATGAAATCAAAAAGCGAACCGGAGCATCAGGAGAAGAATGACTGGCAGAGAGCAGGTGAGTACAGAAAAGGGATGAGAAGAGTGAGCTTTCAGTCATGTTCCAATGTTCTCTCCTCAAAAACACACCTGGACTTGTGTTTTGTTTCATTCACATGTTTGACTAATCCTTTATTATTAGTCTGCCTACATCTCCAAACCTCATAATGCTCTGTTCCACCTTGTGATGTCATGAAGCGGTAGTTTTCAAGCTAATAGCTCCTTTTACCTTTAATTCAGTAAAGATTGGCAATTCCAGGGCTGAAATGATCCATATGATTCTAGTGAAGGTTTGTGGAGTTTAAAAACACAGTGGAGCACTTCCTGTATTACCACATGACATCACAAGGTGGAATGGAGTGTTTTCTTTTTGAGAGAAGAACCCTGCAGGCTATGTGATTTTTACCGTTTAAATGTGAAAACCAGAACTAGTTCATTTCAAACAGTCCAGAGTTCTTCCTCACTTACATTATGCATTCTGAACATCCCAATTACTCACCATGAGGAGTTTATAAGAGCTTATCACTTGAACTTCAGCTTGAACTCATCTTAAAACATAATTCAGGGCTCTCAAGTCTCACGCTTTGAGAGTGTAACACACGCAATTCGACGTGTTCACACGCTCACACGCCACACATTTCTCACGCTGAAATATTTTTAAGCAATTCAAAATTCTAGCCACTGTTCACAGCGCTTCTGTGCCCAGAAAATCGGTAAGTTAATGCAAGCACCGCGCGTTTTCAGCGAAAAAAAAGTCACTCGCACACCAGTACTCAAGTTGAGGGGGGACTAAACCAGGACTAAACCAGGACTAAACCAGGACTAAACTTATCCTGTGCATTATTGGATTATTGAATGATAATATGGACTTTTTTGTTATAAAAGCATTTCCATTTTAACAAAGTACCTTCTAATTCTAATATATAATATATATAATATAATATATGCCCCGAGCGGGCTCCAAATAACACAAACTTTAGCACTTTTCAAATCATAGAAGCTCCATGTCTTAGTCTACACTTGTGTCAAAAGTGGCCTGTAATCCGAGATTTATCCATAGTTTACAGCTTTGCGTTTCATGTTTGGGTCCTGGGAGCTGAGAGCGAAATAAACTGTGACTCCGCACATGCGCACTGGCCTCCTCATCTACTCGAAAACTATGGATAAATCTCGGATTACAGGCCACTTTTGACACAAACGAAAGCATAGACTAAGACATTGAGTGTGAGTTATCTCATTTTATGACTATAACAGTGACTAGTTTTCTGCTCAGTGACTGACCTTGTTTTCCAGTGTTGTGCAAGTATGCAAAACTGTCTAAGTTGCTCCGTCCAGTTGGCTTCATTTGTCATTCTATGAGTTTCTAAGAAAGCTAATACTATGGGGGTTTATTTTGGTGGCAGTTTACCTCAGATGCTGTGCAAGCTTAAATGCCATATGCTCTGTCTATATAAGAAAGAGGTCTTGCCTGTTGCAATCTGTGAGTACGTGCGATCAGTGCTATGTAAACCAAATGTAACTGATTTCAAATCCTATTAAACCTGTGTGCTAAATCTCCGGCTATCGTCTCCTAACTTGATCCCAACACGAGCTTCTTTGATTTGAAAAGTGCTTAAGTTTGTGTTATTTGGAGACTGCTCGGGGCATATATTACATGCTCGGGGCATATATTAGCGCTACGGCTATCGCTAATCTAAAACATCTCTGGAAGTGTTCCATATGTCACCAAAGTGCTATGGGTGAGTAAAACAACTTGTTTTATTACAGAAATAAGGCTCAGATTGTAAAAAAACATTAATTCTCCTTTAACTTCAGTGATAATTTGGTTGAGATACTTTTACTTGTCTGGCAAGTTGCAGTTTGTTAACCAGCCAAAATTCTCTCCATTCCACTATTTCAGCCTTACCGACAAACTTCCACCTGCTGGTCGACCGCTGTGCATCGCTCCTTCCGGTGTAACATGAAATGTTTTTAAAGAATTTATGTAAATGGGGGGGATGTAAAACTGTTTGTAGTGTACGGCGTCCCTAAAATGTGGCTAGTAGCTCTGCCCCTCGCTGTGAGTACAGGTTGGGTCTAGGCGAACACAGGGATGAAAGAGGCCAATCATGAAAAAAGCGGAAAGTCACGGCCTGTACATAAAAGTACAAAAAAAACCCCACATTTTTTTAACAGGTACTAGTAGTATATATTTGTTTTGTTTTTGCTTTGCACTTCATGTAATCAGAGCGCATTGAGGAGGAGTTTATGCGCGCTAAAAGGCGCAGGTGAAAAAGTGAGGAGCGACGCGTTAAGTGAGGCACGGGCAGGTAGGATGAGGTATAGGATGTTTTATAAAGTTTAACCTGCCCTGTGATCAGTGTTGGGCAAGTTACTCAAAAACTGTAATGCACTACTTATTACTTGTTACTGTCATTTTAAAGTAATGCCTTACATTACAATATTACTCTAAATAAAAAGTAAGGCATTACACTACTTTTGCATTACTTTAGTTACTCTCACCAAAATAACTGGAAATAAGGATTTGGCATCTACAGTGTAAATCTGTCATGTGTCATGACTTTCACCTGCCTCCAGGAGGTTTTGGGAGCTGCAGACTGAAAACCAACATGTTCAGTAATTGCTTCTTACCCGCTTACAATACCAAAAGATAAATCATCCTTTCCCTTCTTGCCACACCTTACCATGCACTCCAGCACCTGTCATGGCTGGAGATTCTCTGGTCGGGTCAACATCAGTTTCGGCTGCTTTGTTGGGGTTGTATCGTTCCCTGTCCCATCCCCTCCTTTCCTGACTAATTTCGTGGTGCTATGGCACCTCTTCAATTCTGTAGCAAATGGCATTTTCACATTTAGTATACACATCAGTGTGAATATAGCCCATATGTTCTTAGAGTCCTTATTAAGATAGTTCCAGCTGTATTGCCCTCTAGGAGCTAGCACTATCCCATTCTTCTGGTTCTGTCATCCTTTGTCAGTCTGCCAGTTCCAGACGAAGTAAAAGGAAATGGAATGGTCTGCGCGGACTTTTATATCACTAGCTGATCTCGCGGAACTTTGTATGAAATGTAATGTTCTGCGCGGACTTATCAGATTCAGTAGCTGATCTCGCGGTGATCCGCGAACTTTGTATGAAGAAAACGCAAAACCCACAAAAACAAAGCAGGTTAAAAATGCATTGTAATGTGCATTACTGGCATTGTAACGAGTAATATATTACCGATTTTCTTCCCTGTAATGCGTTACATTACTGCGTTACACCAAAAAATAATGCATTACAGTAGTTAATTACTTTTGTAACGAGTTACTCCCAACACTGCCTGTGATACACGTTGGTACGCAATGGTACACGCTGTTGCGTGTTGCTGTTGCTGCGCTCACTCGGTCCGCGGCTGCAGACACGGGCCTGCAGTTTAATACAAAGTTTAATACGAGACATGTACTTTTGTTCTGAATACAGGATGATTCTGTTTTTCAAGGGATGGTTGGCGACCCTAAACACAACTATACATATATATACACCCAAAATCTTTCTCAACGAATTTGCACAGATATATATATATTTTAAAAAAAGACCCGCGGCTGAAAAAAAAGCGGAGATCCGCTAAAAGACGGAACTCTTTCATCCCTGCAAACACTATATAAAGAAGTGTTCTATGGTCGCTTGAGTCAAATGAAGCTCATCAAGGCTGTATTTGGAATTCTGCCTGTGAGTATCATCGCAACCAAAGAGCGGTCAGAAATGAGGCTGTTGAAGGTAATGCCTTTTCCCGCCCACACCTCTGGTTTAACAGGGTGCGAGCACTTAGCAACACTGTCAATCAAACCTGTTGCTAACACAATAACAGGAGCAACATCTGGGAAAGACGACACCTGATTTGTCTGTTAGTAATGTTCAGATCTTGATTTAGGGACAAAATAGTGAAACAAAAGCACCAAGATCACTTAGTGGGTTAATATGAACATTTTAAGATCAAAATGATGAGCCTGACAGCGGCACTTACAGAGAGAGGGGTGATGGATTTTTAACACGAAAGTGAATTGGAGCTAGATTTGATTTGCTGTAAACGCCCCCATGATCACATCCTATTTGGAGGTTAGCAGCAGGTTAGCGTTGTCCATTTATATATACAGTCTATGGGTGAAGGTGGAGTCGTCCTCATCTGACCGAGTGCCGCTCTACAGTGGGAGGAGGGAGATGTTTGAGAGGGTTTTGATGCTCAAATTAAAGGATAATTAACATTTTTTTACAATCTGAGCCTTATTTCGGTAATAAAACAAGTTGTTTTACTCACCCATAGCACTTTGGTGTCATATGGAGCACTTCCAGAGATGTTTTAAGATTTGCGGTTAGCCTAGCGCGACTTCTAGCCATAGCTCAGGGCATATAATATATTCCCCAAGCATGTAATATGCCCCGAGCGGTCTCTAAATAACACAAACTTTAGCACTTCTCAAATCATGTTCTAATGTAGTTTCCTCATCACAAACAGACTTGGTTTGGTCTGTTCACTAGAATCATTTGGATCATTTTAGCCCTGGAATGGGCTCTGTTCATGCTTACGTTACAAAACCGGCAGACGTTTGGAAACATGTGGATGACCACTTCCTTTGGGTTCTGCTGGCGATAGTTTTTGTCTTCAGATTTTAGTTACTGAGAAAATGACATCTAGATGTCATTGTATTCTTTCTTTTTTCCTTTTATAAATTGCCTCTTAATTTGTGTATTATAATTTGTCTAACGTAATAAAAACAAAACAAAAAAGTCATTTAGTTTTTCGTTATGTTTGGCAGATCAGCAGATCCATCCAGCTGTCTGCAAGTGACTCCAAAGACGTGATTAGAATCCCGTCCTCCATGGAGAGCTTTTGGCAAATATTCTTTCTACACTCTATGGCCCAGTGTCGGTAACTACACCAGAAGTCGTCATCCGCATGTTTCCAAACGTCTTGTGGTAAGCGTGAATAAAGCCTATTGCCAAGCTGTACTGAACTAAAGGTAAAAGGAGCTGTTAACTTGAAAATGACCACTTCATGACATCACAAGGTGGAACAGTGGAGCATTTGGAACTTTTTAGACTAATAATAAAGGCATTTGTGAATGAAACAAAACACAACTCCAGGTGTGTTTTTGAGGACGGAACAACATTCTAACATGGCTTAAAGCTCACAAGAGTCCGGGACCCGAAGAAAAAAAGTCTATCTAAATTATTGCGTGAAAAGTCCCTCAGTCGTCCAGGTAGAATCCATGATCAAAGGAGAAGTTCAGTTTGTCAACTGGACAAAGTTTGTTTGGTTGAAAACGTTTCGCCGCTCATCCGAGAGGCTTCGTCAGCTCTGGCCCTCATGCTGTTTCGACCCTGTTTATATCTAGCTGCAAAGGAGGAGCTATCTACCCTGAACAAAGCTCTGACCCCTCCCCGCTACTCTCTTTTGTTTTACGAATTCCTCTGGCGTCTTGTATTAGCATATCTATCAGCCCTAGGCTGCTCTCACTACACTGAAACCACTCTGAACCCATCAGCTAATCTGTCTCTTTGTATTTCAAATTTCTCTGGCGTCCAATTCCCTATTCACGACAACGACCCTCTCCACCCCTCTGCAATGGCTTGTCTGTCCTAATGATTCTTTGTTTGAGAATCGAATTATAGATGGGAGACAGGTTGTGTCTAACTCCCCCATTTCTGTTTAACGACGGATTCTCTTTTTTGACAAAAATAGCCTCTTTAACTCCCCTCTCAAACCAGTTCTTTTCCCTGGCTAAGATCTGAACCTCACTGTCCTCAAATGAATGGCCCGCGGCTTCTAGGTGAAGATGTACGGCAGATGACGGTCCGCTCTGGCCAGCCCGCCTGTGTTGGTACATCCTCTTGTGAAGTGGCTGCTTGGTTTCCCCAATATAGCGCTCACTGCAGTCTTCACTACACTGAATGGAGTAGACCACATTGCTTTGTTTGTGGCTCGGTGTTTTGTCCTTTGGGTGGACGAGTTTTTGTCTTAAAGTGTTTGTGGGTTTGAAATAAACTGGGATTTCATATTGTCTGAAAATCCTCTGTAGTTTTTCCGAAACGCCGGCCAGGTACGGAATCGCTACCCCTTTCCTCCTGGGTTCGGATTCTCTGTTGTCTTGTTTCTTGCCCTTGTCTCTCTTGGTTTTGTTGACAGCCCATTTAGGATATCCACAAACAGAGAGGGCTTCCTGCACATGTTGTTCCTCTTTCTCCTTACCCTCTGTGCTTGTGGGAACCACTTGGGCCCTGTGTTGCAATGTCCGAATAACACCTAGTTTGTGCTGCAGTGGGTGGTGTGAATCCAAAAAGCAGGTATTGGTCTGTATGTGTGGGCTTCCTGAAGACTTCTACTTGGAGTCCCCGGTCTCCTCCTATTGTTACTGCACAATCTAAGAATGCCAATGTGTTATCATTAGCATCTTCACGGGTGAATTTGATATTAGGATCTACAGAATTGATATGTGCAGTAAAAGGTTCCAAATCTTGAATTTTGATTTTTGTGAAATTATCATCAACATAACGAAACCAGTGTGTGGGAGGAGTGCCTGGATATGAAGCTAAGGCACTCTGTTCAAATTGTTCCATGTATAAATTAGCCATGATAGGGGAGACCGGTGAGCCCATCGCGCAGCCGTGGATCTGCCTGTAAAAGTTCCCTCTGAACTGGAAATAGGTGGTATTTAGACAAATTTCCAGCAGTTGGCAGATTTGGTCAGGAGAAAGTTTGGTTCTCTCTTCTAGCTTGGAATCCTGTAGTAAACTCCTTCTCGCTGCTTCGACCGCTACAGCTGTGGGGATACAAGTGAAAAGAGAGGTTACATCAAAGGAAACCAATGTCTCATCCTGACCAAACTGGAGAAACTTAACTTTGTTTACAAATTCGGCTGTGTTCTCAATGTGGTGCTCCGTGTTACCCACCAATGGAGCCAAGATGGTTTATAGGTGTTTGGCCAAATTATATGTGATAGAATCAACACTACACACAATGGGTCTGAGTGGTACTCCTTGTTTGTGAATCTTCGGGAGGCCATAAATGCACGGGATAGCATCACCAGGGTACAGTCTGAAATACAGTTGTAGATCAATGACTTCTTCTTTCCTCAACTTCTGTAAGCAATCAATGATCTTCTTTTTGTACCCATTGGTGGGGTCCCGTTTCAGTACTTCGTATGTTGTCGTGTCACTGAGTAGGCTGTTCACCTTAGCCTCATAATCAGCTGCGTCCAAGATCACCGTGCATCTCCCTTTGTCCGCAGGCAGGATTTGGATGCTCTGGTCCCTCTCTAGAGCAATGATGGCCTTCCTCTCCTCTGGTGTTACGTTTGAGGGTGGAAGTTTAGCATTGCTCAATGCAGCGGTTAATTTCAGTCTAAGGTCTCCAGCTTCTGTCTCTGTGAGCTTGTTGTTTCTAATGGCGGTTTCAGCTGCCGTGATATAGTCCACCGTGGGGATGTGGTTAGGAGTCACAGAGAAATTCAGTCCTTTGCACAGAACTTCTTTCTCTGTCTGAGTGAGTACCCGGTTGGAAAGATTTTTCACCCAGCGTTCTTTGTGCACCGATTGGCTAGGTCTGTCCTCCTTCCTATTGTCACTCGGATCCTTGGGGTTATTTCTATGTTGATTCTGGAGTTGTGCAAACTTCCTAATGTGTCGCTCTTTGGTTTTGTTGTGCTGCCTCAACTGACCTGTAGCTATGAAGTCGTTAATCCTGTGAAACATTTCTTTTGGCACTAGACCCGTTATTTTGTTTAGTAAGCTGTCTATTTCAAATTTTAAGTTATCAATTTCATAATTGAGACGGCTAATTCTAAGGCTAAGTATACCTCTCAGGTAACGCTGGGTTAACCTGTCTGCCCTTTGTCCTGGTTCCGGTGGTTTCTTTTGTAGAACCTTGGGAATAAGTTGCTCCTGTCGACATCTAAGGTTAAAACGTAGATGATTCCTCTTCTCAGCTAGATTTCTTGTGCCCTTTTCCAGCTTTCTTACCAGTCCAATGATGTTAGGCTCGTAGTTTTTCTTAAGATGCGTGAAAAGTCCCTCAGTCGTCCAGGTAGAATCCATGATCAAAGGAGAAATTCAGTTTGTCAACTGGACAAAGTTTGTTTGGTTGAAAACGTTTCGCCGCTCATCCGAGAGGCTTCGTCAGCTCTGGCCCTCATGCTGTTTCGACCCTGTTGGCCAAACACCTAAAAACCATCTTGGCTCCATTGGTGGGTAACACGGAGCACCACATTGAGAACACAGCCGAATTTGTAAACAAAGTTAAGTCTCTTCAGTTTGGTCAGGATGAGACAATGGTTTCCTTTGATGTAACCTCTCTTTTCACTTGTATCCCCACAGCTGTAGCGGTCGAAGCAGCGAGAAGGAGTTTACTACAGGATTCCAAGCTAGAAGAGAGAACCAAACTTTCACCTGACCAAATCTGCCAACTGCTGGAAATTTGTCTAAATACCACCTATTTCCAGTTCAGAGGGAACTTTTACAGGCAGATCCACGGCTGCGCGATGGGCTCACCGGTCTCCCCTATCATGGCTAATTTATACATGGAACAATTTGAACAGAGTGCCTTAGCTTCATATCCAGGCACTCCTCCCACACACTGGTTTCGTTATGTTGATGATAATTTCACAAAAATCAAAATTCAAGATTTGGAACCTTTTACTGCACATATCAATTCTGTAGATCCTAATATCAAATTCACCCGTGAAGATGCTAATGATAACACATTGGCATTCTTAGATTGTGCAGTAACAATAGGAGGAGACCGGGGACTCCAAGTAGAAGTCTTCAGGAAGCCCACACATACAGACCAATACCTGCTTTTTGATTCACACCACCCACTGCAGCACAAACTAGGTGTTATTCGGACATTGCAACACAGGGCCCAAGTGGTTCCCACAAGCACAGAGGGTAAGGAGAAAGAGGAACAACATGTGCAGGAAGCCCTCTCTGTTTGTGGATATCCTAAATGGGCTGTCAACAAAACCAAGAGAGACAAGGGCAAGAAACAAGACAACAGAGAATCCGAACCCAGGAGGAAAGGGGTAGCGATTCCGTACCTGGCCGGCGTTTCGGAAAAACTACAGAGGATTTTCAGACAATATGAAATCCCAGTTTATTTCAAACCCACAAACACTTTAAGACAAAAACTCGTCCACCCAAAGGACAAAACACCGAGCCACAAACAAAGCAATGTGGTCTACTCCATTCAGTGTAGTGAAGACTGCAGTGAGCGCTACATTGGAGAAACAAAACAGCCACTTCACAAGAGGATGTACCAACACAGGCGGGCTGGCCAGAGCGGACCGTCATCTGCCGTACATCTTCACCTAGAAGCCGCGGGCCATTCATTTGAGGACAGTGAGGTTCAGATCTTAGCCAGGGAAAAGAACTGGTTTGAGAGGGGAGTTAAAGAGGCTATTTTTGTCAAAAAAGAGAATCCGTCGTTAAACAGAAATGGGGGAGTTAGACACAACCTGTCTCCCATCTATAATTCGATTCTCAAACAAAGAATCATTAGGACAGACAAGCCATTGCAGAGGGGTGGAGAGGGTCGTTGTCGTGAATAGGGAATTGGACGCCAGAGAAATTTGAAATACAAAGAGACAGATTAGCTGATGGGTTCAGAGTGGTTTCAGTGTAGTGAGAGCAGCCTAGGGCTGATAGATATGCTAATACAAGACGCCAGAGGAATTCGTAAAACAAAAGAGAGTAGCGGGGAGGGGTCAGAGCTTTGTTCAGGGTAGATAGCTCCTCCTTTGCAGCTAGATATAAACAGGGTCGAAACAGCATGAGGGCCAGAGCTGA
>JAVJIX010000089.1:0-127500 GCA_036785185.1 Paratrypauchen microcephalus | reverse complement strand
TTGCTGAGAGCAGAGACGATGCCACATGTGACAGGACCAAACCTCTGATGGCTCAAAGCAGAACTACTGTAACTCAATTTTCAGTTTCACTTTGCAAAGACAAAGAGCCCAAATCAATTAAACAGCCACTCTTGACACATTTTCTTGACATAAATTTTTAATTTGTAAACAGATTTTAGTTTGGGAATTAATTTAGCTGTTTTAATAATTTCCCGTGTCATCTGCACATTCGCCCTTTGTCGGGGAAATCGAATGCCACCTGCTTGTTTCCATGGAGATGGTATTGCTTTGTCTGAAATGTTTCACAGTGTGGCATTAAACTTATCCATCTTCCATTCATTCAGTTATGGGTGATTTTTGTTTTGTTTTATTACTCAAAGAACATGCACACCTCCAGTAGTGACAGCAGGCCCTCCTCTGCACAGATCTGACTTGTATCTTGGTCTGGTAGTATTTCCTGCTTGTGTCCATGGAGATAGTTAAGCTTAATATCATAGTTGTGTCATGTAGAGGCTTAGCACCAGAAGTCTAATTTTATTTAGTAACATTAACTGGTACATTATTATTATTATTATTATTATTATTATTATTATTATTATTATTATTATTATTATTATTAATAATAATAATAATAATAATAATAAATATAGCCGCAAGCGGCGATGATCGGCCCTCGCTTGCACTCGCAGGGGGGGTGGCGCTAACGCGCCATTTTCCTCCCCATTTTTTCTAGCTGCATGCATGTGTGAGTTTGTGCGTTATCTGGATGCATTTGTGTTGAATGCCTGGGGTTGAGGTGGGGAGGGCTTGTTTGTTTTGCCTTTTAATTTAAATTATTTTAAGAGGAGGGTCAATCATAAGCCTTTCCTGCACTGTTCTGTTATTTTCTTTTTCTTTTGTGTGTATTTTTGTTCTTTTAAATGCTGGGTGCAAACATTAATAAATAAATTGAATACATAAAAATATGAGGACAGAAAATGGCGCCTTCAACACCAGGTCACATGTTCTACCCAATATGGTTGGTTGCCTAGCAACAGCGTAATATATATTTTTTATTCCTATTCCCATGATGCATCTATGTTCCAAATTTGGTGTGGCTATAACAAAGATTTTGTCAGGTGTCCTATTGGCGGGGAGAGATGTTTGGCCTGTTGCCATGGCAACCCGATGAGGCATGGCATGTGGTCACCATTGACTTTTTTCATTGAAAGTATCCCAGGAATATTTGTACCAAATCTTGTATGTGTACGACAAAGTTAAATTTTGCAGTTCTATGCAATTACCCTAGAGGGCGCTATTGTGACCATTTTAGATTTTCTTATATCAATCTGTGTAGGGCTGGGGTGTCCACCACCGATTAAAGTTTGAGTGAAATCGGAGAAAGTATGTGCTAATTATCATTCGTCGAAGTTTGACAGGAAATGACGCCTTTGCCACCAGGTCACATGGTCTATCCAATATGGCTGGTTGGTTGCCTAGCAATGGTGTAATATACTTTTTTGTTCCTATTCCCATGATGCATCTGTGTACCAAATTAGGTGTGGCTACATCAAAGTTTTTGCCGGACATCCTAATGGCAGGGACCGATGTTTGACCTGTTACCATGGCAACATGATGTGAGATGGAGTGGGGGTGTCACTGTGTTTTTTGATCGAGACGATGTCCCGAATGTGTGGTCCAAATTTGGTGTGTCTACGGCAAAGTAAATATTTTCTATTCCATGCATTCTGCCTAGGGGGCGCTATTATGGCCATTTTAGATTTTCTTGTATCAGTCTGTGTAGGGCCGGGGTGTCCACCAACGATTAAAGTTTGAGTGAAATCGGTCAAAGTATGTGTGAATTATCACTTGTCGAAGATTGACAGAAAATGGCGCCTTCGCCACCAGGTCACATGGTCTATCCAATATGGCTGGTTGGTTGCCTAGCAACAACGTAATATACTTTTTTGTTCCTATTCCCATGATGTATCTGTGTACCAAATTTGGTTTGACTATGACAAAGTTTTTGCAGAGGATCCTAATGGCGAGGACAGATGTTTGGCCTGTTGCCATGACAACACGATGGGAGCTTGCGCGGGAGCGTCATTGAGTTTTTTGATCGAGACCCCGTCACGAATATGTGTACCAAATTTGGTATGTCTACGACAAAGTAAAATTTTGCACTTCCATGCAATCTCCCTAGGGGGCGCTATAGTGTCCATTTCAGATTTTCTTATATCAATCTGTTCAGGGCCGGGGTGTCCACCAACGATTAAAATTTGAGTGAAATCGGCCAAAGTATGCGCGAATTATCGCTCGTCGAAGTTTGATGGCGAGCCACAAAAACGAACCCGAAATTTGTGGCGTTGTCACGGAAACACCGTTCACTCTTTTAGAACGCTTTTAACAACTTTTAATGTCCCACTTGTCTAGATGATACAGCACGATTCTGGTGAGTCTGGGTCAAAAACCCTAGGAGGAGTTCGTTAAAATACGAAGACAGGAAAATGCGCCTTCGACTCCGGGTCGTGTGCTCAGGCCAATATGGCTGACTTCCTGTTGGTTGCCTAGCAACCGCATAATATACTTTTTTGTTCCTATTCCCATGATGCATCTGTGTACCAAATTTGGTTTGGCTACGACAAAGTTTTTGCCTGGCGTCCCATTGGCGACGACAGATGTTTGGCCTGTTGCCATGGCAACACGATGGGACATGGCGTGTTGGCGTCATTGAGTTTTTTGATCGATACCCCGTCACAAATATGTGTACCAAATTTGGTATGTCTACGACAAAGTAAAATTTTGCGCTTCCATGCAATCTCCCTAGGTGGCGCTATAGCACCTATTTCAGATTTTCTTATATCAATCTGTTCAGGGCCGGGGTGTCCACCAACGATTAAAGTTTGAGTGAAATCGGCCAAAGTATGCACGAATTATCGCTCGTCGAAGTGTGATGGCGAGCCGCAAAAACGAACCCGAAATTTGTGGCGTTGTCACGGAAACACCGTTCACTCTTTTAGAACGCTTTTAACAACTTTTAATGTCCCGCTTGTCTAGATGATACAGCAGGATTCTGGTGAGTCTGGGTCAAAAACCCTAGGAGGAGTTCGTTAAAATACATGGACAGGAAAATGCGCCCTCGGTGCCAGGTCACGTGCTCGGTCCAAAATGGCCGACTTCCTGTTGGTCGCTTAGCAACCGCATAATATAATTTTTGGTTTGTAACGACATGACCTATCCACCACCCGAATTTCATTTGTCTACGACAAAGTTCATTTTTCGGGTATAGCCATAGGCGCAATGTATTTTGATTTTCCAGGTGGCGCTGTCGAGCCATTTTTTAAGATTTTTTAATACAGATTATTTGTAAATTCCTTTTTTGGCATTCTTGAATTTTGTGCAAAATTTCGTGAGTTTTCGTCCGTGGGAAGTACCCGAAACCTGAAAAAAGGGGGGGAGGAAAATAATAATAATAATAAGAAGAAGAAAAACCAGAACAATAACAATATGGTGCCACCTATGGTGGCAATATATATATCAATGGAAAGGGCTCGAGTCCAGTAACGCACCCGTGGGGGCCATTGTCAATGACGAGCGCGTTGCGCTCGTCATTGACCTCATCGATTACTCACTTGCCCAATACACATTTTTGGCGTTTACGATGGTTAACGATTACAATTATGCCGCTTTCGCGGCAATGGGCAGTGCCAGTCTGTGCTATTGGATCCTATGAGTGTCACTATAGTGTGGCATTGAGTGTTTGGAAAAGGGAGAGCGCTTCGCGCTCTGGTTTTGTGGGCACACATGACATCGTGCACTGCGTGCACGATGTCATGTGTGCCCACAAAACAATTACAATTTTGCCGCCACGGGCGGTGCCACCGTGCCAGGTCAGCGGGCACCAGTCGTTGACATGAGTGCTAGGTGCTTAAAAGGGGAGAGCGCTTCGCGCTCTGCTGCGTCTGTCAAAAAAAGCGCATCGCGCTTTGTTTTGCGCACGCTGGTGGGCCGAGAATGTTTTGGGGTGAACAATTACAATTTGGCCGCTATCGCGGCCACGGGCGATGCCACCGTGCCAAGTCAGCGGGCACCAGTCGTTGACATGAGTGCTAGGTGTTTAAAAAGGGGAGAGCGCTTCGCGCTCTGCTGCGTGCACAAAACAAAGCGCTTCGCGCTTTGTTTTGTGCACGCTGGTTCTGCAGTGCTTCGCACTGCAGAACAGTAACAAAAGGCCCTACGCTTTAGCGCTCGGGCCTAATAATAATAATAATAATAATAATAATAATGTGGTGTGGTGAGTTCTCCTCCTCTGTGGCCTTACTGTTTTGTGGAGTGCCCCAGGGCTCTATTTTGGGCCCTGTTTTATTCTCTGTATATGTTGCCACTGGGGTCAATTATAGCTAAACATAACCTCGCCTTTCACTGCTATGCGGACGATTTGCAGATCTACTTACCTGTGTTTCCAGATAAAAATGGTGCTCTTCAGTCATTAACTGACTGCATCAAAGACTTGAACTTGTGGTTAGGACAAAATTTTCTTCATTTGAATGAAAACAAAACAGAATACATTTTATTTGGTGATTCTGCATCTTCCGATTTTGATTGGTTGTCATTAAAGTTAAAATTGACCGTCAGGAACCTTGGGGTCACTTTTGACAACAAATTCAAATTTGATAAGCAGATTGACAGTGTTGTGAGAGCCAGTTTTGATCAGTTACGCCTTTTATCTAAAGTCAAGCCTTTTTTAAATCGCACCGACCTTGAAAGGACCATTCATGCTTTTATCAGTTCTAGAATAGATTATTGCAACGCACTTTATGTCGGTGTCTCCCAAACTGCTCTCAGTCGCCTTCTGCTTGTGCAGAATGCAGCAGCTCGTTTTTTAACCAACACACCTAGACATCAGCACATCACCCCAGTCCTTTTTGCACTTCAATGGCTTCCAGTTTCTTTTAGAATTGATTTTAAAATTTTACTTTTTGTTTTTAAAGCTCTTAATGGTTTAGCACCTTGTTATTTGACCGAACTTTTATTTGTCCGAAAATCAAATCACACTTTAAGGTCAAATAACCAACTTGTTTTGGAAGTTGCCCGAGCCTCAAACACTGGGGTGATGGAGCTTTCTCTGTGGTTGGTCCCAGACTGTGGAACAATCTGGAACAATCTGCCCTTTGAGCTTCGTAACATCACTGATTTTAACCTTTTTAAATCCAGGCTCAAAACACATTTATTTAAAATGGCTTTTAATACTTAGTAGTTTGTGGCACGCAATTTTTCTGCACTGTGTGTTTTACTATTTGTTGTTTTACATTGTTTTATTCTATATAATGTTCTGTCTTTTGTATTGTTGTATTTTCTGTTTTTAATTGGAAAGCACTTTGGTCACCATTGGTGTTGTAAAGGGCTATATAAATAAAGATTGATTGATTGATTGATTGATTGACCCACCACCCGTGGGAGGATTCATGGGGGCTGGTGCATTGTGTTCTGGGCAGCAGATCTGCTTGGGCTGCTGCCCCCGCGACCCAGAAAATGGAAAAGAGGAAGAAGATGAATGAATGAATGAATGAATGAATGAGTATTGTGAAACATTCCAAGCAAAGCAATTACACCATCGTGGAGACAAAAACGTAGGCAGACTCTCAACCAGAAAAGTTACATAATGCTAGAGTGTCCAGATTTTCAAAATCAAAAAACTGGGACATCCCTGGTTTGGGTTGATTGGAGTGCGTAATTAAGGAAAATTATTCTGCACTGCAAAGTCAGTATAATCACATTTTCTTCATGTTTTGGTCATTTTTAAGGAGCTTTTCTGTATTTTGCCTAAACAAATTAGAATGTATACCTCTCTTTACTGTTGGTAGGTGTCAAATTGGTCAAAAATATGGACACCAGGGACATTTCTTGTGTAAAATTGGGACAAATCACTGGTTTTGGATAAATCTGCTGGGACAGGGGACACAGGAACTGTCCTGGGTAAAGAGGGAAGCCTGGACACCCAACTTATTGCATCTTTAAAGGGACAGTGTGTACGATTTTTACCCGTTAATTACTGAAATTGAAGATACCCATTCAAAAATACATTGTTTTCCAAGCCTTTTCACTTCCATCATGAAATCAAAGTATTCTTTTGGACTTAGATATAGTCACATAAAAGGGGGATCTTCCCCATGCAGAGGCAGCCATTTTGAATACGAGAGCCGCAGAAGGACATTTGGGCTCCGCCTTCGCCTTCGGCAAGGCTCGTGGTTTTGGGTAAACAACACAAGCATGCTGCCGGATCAGACGTCGTAATGGATCTAACACGTGTTTTGGACTAAATTGTTTTACTGGATTTTATTCGCTGGATCCTTACGGACAAATTGAGAGCAAGTTTATGGTGAAATACAGAGTTTGACCTGTGCAAAGCATTCTAAGGTAAGCTAACCTCATTTTGTGCTTTTCCGTATAAAAGCCCCATGTGCTCGGGGAGTGATTGTTGTGCCGGGAAATGAATTGCATAGTCAAAAAGAGGAGACTGTAAGGTTTCATTTCATTTTATTTATACAGTAGCGGCGCGCGGCTCGTGCGCGGGTACGAGAGCTGTCTGCGTTACGGCGCGCCCGGGTGACCCTCGAGGTCTGCCGTAGCTAAAACAGAAAGTGCAATAGCACCATCCACCTATGCACCACGAATCCTACACACTGGGGCTTTAAATATCATATTACAGGCTCTGCAGCTCTGTTTTCTGCATCTTTATAGCATGTCACTGCAATCGTCGTCACAACTCAGAGCTACTGTACTCGAGGATGCTCACAAACGCCACTGTGGACAACTGTAGTTCATGATAGACATTTTTATTTTATTTTTATTTTATTTTTGCTTAATGGCTACGCAACACTACCAAATCCTATGTCTGTCACAGTTAAATATTATATATAATATTACACTATTTTCTGATCCGGTCCAATGTAGTTTCCTCATCACAAACAGACCTGGAGTTGTGTTTTGTTTCATTCACACATGTTTGACGCACAAACCCTGTAGGTTGAGGTTGAGTTCTTCTCTTAAACAGAAAACACTTTGTTCCACCTTGTGATGTCATGTGGTAATACAGGAAGTGCTCCACTGTGTTTTTAAACTCCACAGACTTTCACTAGAATTATTTGGATCTCAATCTCTGCTGTTAACTGGAGCTGTTAACTTGAAAACTACCACTTCATGACATCACAAGGTGGAACAGAACATTCTGAGCTCTGGAGATGTAGACAGACTAATAAAGTATTCATCAAATATGTGTAAATGAAACAAAACACAACTCCAGGTATATTTTTCAGGAGGATACATCATTATAACATGACTTAATGCTCACAAGAGTCCATTTTGTGTCATATCCTCCTGGGACCCGAAGACAAAATGTACAGTGAACCCTCGTTTATCGCGGGGGTTAGGTTCCAGAAATAGCCCGCAATCAGTGAAATCCGCGAAGTAGGACAATTTTATATTTTACAATTATTCTACATGTTTTAAGGCTGAAAACGCTTCACCAGACACATTATACACCTTTCTGAGACTGGTATTAACATTTTCTCACATTTTTCTCTTGTTTAAACACTCAAACTTTTGTAGATTTTCATTAAAATATATTAATAGTGGGGGGGGGGGGGGGGGGGGGCACGTGGCACGCGGGCACGTGCGCGCGGGCACGTGTGTTTGTTTTGGTACCACATATCCATGCCATGTGCGAAAGTCGAGTGGAAAGCGACCTGGATATCATTTTGGGCAAGACTCAAGCCAATGCTAACAGTGCCAAACCGCTAACAGACGCCTCTGAGCACCAGTCCTCACCACAAGACCAGGTAAGACCAACCTGCGCTCACAAGAGTTGGTTGCATTTCACCCCGGCTCCAAAATCAGACCGCTATCAATGCGTCGCCAATACTCCACAGCTCTCTAGGACGGGGTCGGGTTCGTCCTCTCGGCGTGACGGGGAAGAGCCACTGTCTCCTCTGTGCGCGCGAGTGTCCTCCCCCCGCTGCGGCTCCCTCGAATGCGGCTCTCCCCGCTGCGGCTCCCCCGGCCCGTCCATGTTGATTCTTGGCTCTTCCATGGTCCGGCTCGCACTCTCTTCCATGGCTCGTGCAAGTAAACAAAGGCCACACCCCCTGTCACCCAGGCGCTCTCGTGAAGGACATCTGAGACTCTGTCCCTACCATACCTGGTCTAGACCTGGTTTAGTCCTGGTTTAGACCTGGTTTAGTCCTGGTTTAGACCTGCTTTAGACCTGGTTTAGTCCTGGTCTAGTCTCTTAGCTAATCAGGGCGCAGGACAGAATGTTACACTGTAAAAAAAAAGTTACACTAGAAAAAAAAAAAAAAAATTGGAAAAAAAAAAACGCGAAACAGCGAGGCCGCGAACAGTGAACCGCGATACAGCGAGGGTTCACTGTATTTCAATGTATTTATTTATTTTTATTTTTTTTAATTTTTGTGATGTTCTATTTGGAAGTAAAGGAACACCTTAGCGTTTACATTTTGATAATTTTATTTTTATTCATAATTGTGTAATTCTGTAATGGCCTGTAATGGTGTTAAATCCATGTGAAGTTAACAACTTAACAAAAAATATTTATTTTTTTATTTATTTATTTATTTATTTATTTATTTTAAGATCAACATCTCTGACAAGCTTCTATAGTTGCCTCAAAAAGTTTTTAGACTCCCTTTTAATTTCTTATTTATTAATCACAGTGCAAATAAACTACCTCCTATTGAGTTATTAAAAATCCTGGACATGATAGCACCCTATGATCCCGCAGCCCTATTTAGGCAGAGGAACCTAGTCTCCTAGGAAAATTAACGTTTTTTTTACAATCTGAGCCTTCTTTCGGCAATAAAACAAGTAGTTTTACTCACCCATAGCAGTTTGGTGTCATTTTGAGCAGTTTCGTAGAAGTTATGTTGTAGCGTATCCGTTAACTTGAGTTCTCGGGGCATTACTTTGCGGTCTCCAAATAACACAAACTTTAGCACTTTTCAAATCATAGAAGCCCGATATCTTAGTCTACGATTTCGGTTGAAGCAAAAGTGGCCTGTAATCCGAGATTTAGCCATAGTTTCGAGTAGATGAGGAGGCCAGTGCACATGTGCGGACTGTGCTCTCAGCTCCCGGGACCCAAACATGAAACGCAAAGCTGTAAACTATGGATAAATCTCGGATTACAGGCCACTTTTGCTTCAAATGAAATCGTAGACTAAGACATCGAGCTTCTATGATTTGAAAAGTGCTAAAGTTTGTGTTATTTGGAGCCCGCACGGGGCATATTACATGCTCGGGGAATATATTATATGCCCCGAGCTATGGCTAGAAGTCGCGCTAGGCTAACCGCAAATCTAAAACATCTCTGGAAGTGCTCCATATGACACCAAAGTGCTATGGGTGAGTAAAACAACTTGTTTTATTACCGAAATAAGGCTCAGATTGTAAAAAAACGTTACTTTTCCTTTAAGAGTTTCTCAAGAGAATCTCAAAACGCTTAAAAGATCGATTGATTCACTGAATGTCCACTATAAATGACACAAATGAATGGCTCAGGATCTCAGGAGGATATTTGCCTGGTTTACACCAGACCATATCATACCATATCATAAGTGATTTATGGTCTGGGAGCACCTACTGAATATCTCGTAGCGGAGGTCTGGGTTACGATCGCCAATGGCCGTTTATTGGGCATTACGAATGTCTATCCTTTGGTGTATACGTAGCCCATAGCCAATCATGTCAGGTGTCAGTTCAAACTACAAGCTTCCGTTTGTCACGTAGTACACATCACCGTCTTGCCACCCCTCCCCGCTCTCTGATTGGCTCCCCAAATCGGGAGCCCTCGCTTAGCCTAGTTGCCAGGCCAGGGCTCTCAAGTTTTGAGCGGGGTCGTGCGTGAGACTGTAATTTCCGAGGACGGTGGGGTGGGGTGGGGGGCGAGTGAACAATTTTTCCCGAGGAAGGGGGGGGGGGGCACTTGAATTGCGTGTTGAGAGCCCTGTTTGTCTAAAGAGCAAACTTAAACTACAAAGCAACTAATGAGAGTTCTATAAATGAAGTTATTACCTGATGGTTCTCAGTTTGTTTTATCATCACCGCACTTTGTCAGTGCGCGCTGAGAGGGGCGGGGAGGAGGGACCGGGGCCGGGGGGAGCGGGACATTTTTAACGGATTCATGTAAGAGTCTGGTTAATGCACCGGGCCCGCGTCTCACCGCGTCTCACCGCGTCTCACCGCGTCTCACCGCGTCTCACCGCGGCTCACCATGGGCAGTTCGCCTCTGGGCCGCGCGTATTCCGCGCGTAAGCCGTCGGGGGGGACACGTTACGCACAGACGGAGACACCGGGACCGGAGTCGGTGCATCTCAGAGGAGACGTGGCACCGGGACTGAGGCTCAGGACGTGCCCGGGGGATGGCGCGTCTGCTCTGGCCTCCGCTCGGACCGTGCGCCCGGAGCAAGGGGAGTTTTTTTCGCTGAAAACGCGCAGAGCCTGCATAAACTAAGCCACACAGACCGATTTACTGGGCACAAAAAAAAAAGAAAGAAAAAGAAAAAAGAAATCAGCGTGAGAAATGCCATGTGTGGCGTGTGAGCGTGTGAACACGTCAAATTGCGTTTGTCACACTCTCAGTGCGTGAGACTTGAGAGCCCTGTGCCAGGCTGTCTTTTAGATCGGAACGATCGTGCAAAGCAGTCTGGGATTTCCCAGGTTAGGAGGATATAGGACAAGATAAGAAAAAACAAAAAACAAAAAAACATTGGAGAACAAAGTAAATAGAGAGCCGTGAGCATGTGTCATGAGTCTTCGCACATGAGTCAGTCTAAATACAACTTGGGTAAAAGTGGGTAAATGAGAAGAGGAAACAAGTACGGTTAAAAGCTCTACTTTATTTTTGCATAATACGTATCCTTTAGACAATATTTACTGTGGTTTTCATTCAAATCGTATTAACTTTTTTTTAATTTATTTTTTTGAACCTTTATTAAACCAGGAAAGTCCCATTGAGATTAATAATCTCTTTTTCAAGGGAGTCCTGGCCAAGACTGCGGCACAAATAAATACAATACAATAATTATTGTTTTATCTCACGCTCAGACTATTCATAGCCCCCTTCTTCTTCTTCTTCTTCTTCTTCTTCTTCTTCTTCTGTCTCTTTCTCTTCCTTTCGAGTATTGAGCTGCACTAATTAAAAGCCTTAATCAGGACTCATAATTATGTGTAATCAGGGCTGCCTGGTATGTCACTGTGTTTGCTTTGTTCCTCAGAAGCTGCTGGAGATGATGTGGTGCTTCAGAAATCCTTTAGTCCCCACGTCGCAGCTCTGGGACGGCTCTCTGTTCAGAAGCATTGATTAGGAGCGGTTCTTATAGAAGTGTGGGGGGTAAAGCTCTCACACATCATCATCATACAGCCTCCTTCACTTCACTGTTACTATGGTTACACTGTCCACTTTGATTGTGAGTACAGATTTTATATGAATAATAATAATAATAATGACAAAACGTAATTTTAAAGCATTTGTCTTGTGTGTAGTGCTTTTCCTAACGCTGAAATTTGCTTGTTGTTCAGTCCGTCAAATGTAAAACTATCTTCCATATCTGCTTGTCTCGATCTTCAAACCCTATTGGACCATCAGACCCTGGTGGACACTTAGGTCGTTTTCACACCAGGAAAGTCCGATAGTTCACTTGCTTTGGTCCGGACCAATTTTTTTTTTATTTTGGTGCGGTTCGTTTCCACATTGCATTTTTTTCCAAGTGAACCAACATCTATAAACAAAACCACGTGTGCTGAGGTCGCTCAACCATTGGACAGAAATGAGCCGTGTCAAAACGCCGTGTCCAAACACGGAAGGAGGAGAATCATGGTGTTACGTGCTGTTTTCAATCCAGCCTTAGCGATATGGTTTGCTCAGTTTTACATTCATCCATCCATCCATTTTCTTCCGCTTATCCGGGGCCGGGTCGCGGGGGCAACAGTCTAAGCAGGGACGCCCAGACCTCCTTCACCCCGGACACTTCCTCCAGCTCCTCTGGGGGGACCCCAAGGCGTTCCCAGGCCAGCCGGGAGACATAGTCCCTCCAGCGCGTCCTGGGTCTTCCCCGGGGCCTCCTCCCAGTGGGACATGCCCAGAACACCTCCCGAGGGAGGCGTCCAGGAGGCATCCGGAACAGATGCCCGAGCCACCTCAGCTGGCTCCTCTCCACGTGGAGAAGCAGCGGCTCTACTCCGAGCTCCTCCCGCGTGACTGAGCTCCTCACCTTATCTCTAAGGGTGCGCCCAGCCACTCTACCGAAGAAACTCATTTCGGCCGCTTGTATCCGCGATCTCGTCCTTTCGGTCATTACCCAGAGCTCATGACCATAGGTGAGGGGAGGAACGTAGATTGACCGGTAAATTGAGAGCTTCGCCTTTCGGCTCAGCTCCCTCTTCACCAGTTTTTACAGTTCGCACAAATGTTTGAGCAGCATCGTGAAGTTTACACTATTTTACAATCAATTTCCAAACGACGAAGACACAGAGAAAGACGACTATGGAGGACAGAACTCATGTGAGCATCAAGTTGTGACTCTTGCTCTTCACGCAAAACGTAAGTAAGCCTCGTAAGTTTCGTTTCGTTTCGTCAGCCTCGGTTTCCCATAATGCTCGACATACGACGGGAGCTTGTTAAGTACAAAAACGTATGAAAGCGAACCGCACCAAAATAAAAAAAATAAATAAAAAAATTTGGTCCGGACCAAAGCAAGAACTATCGACCTTAGACTTAGACAAACTTTATTGATCCATAAGGGAAATTATTTGGATACAGTAGCTCACTCATCAAATATAATATATAACAGAGGGTAACAAAAAATAAATGGTAAAGCAAAAAAGATAGAGGTGAGAAGAGAGAGGTGTCAAATGAGACATAATAGATGAGATAAATGAGACAGGACTGTACCCTGGGGGGCTCCTACATTACTGACCACAGTGTCAGACAGGGTGGTCCCCAGTCGCACGTACTGAGGCCTGTCTTACAGGTAGTCAGTAATCCAGGAGACAATGGAGGAGGTGACACCCATCCTGAGCAGTTTCTCACTCATCAGAAAGGGCTGGATTGTGTTAAAGCCCCAGTGTGTAGGATTCGTGGCGCAGAGGTGGATGGTGCTATTGCACTTTCTGTTTTAGCTACGGCAGACCTCGAGGGTCACCCGGGCGCGTGCACGAGCCGCGCCGCTATTGTATAAATAAAACGCGGTCCCGTTTTTTTTTTTTTTTCTTTTCTCATGAAAACACACATTCCCGATCATGTACCATGACACTCTACACATCAAATGAAACCTTACAGTCTCCTCTTTTTGACTATGCAATTCATTTCCTGCACAACAATCACTCCCCGAGCACATGGGGCTTTTACACGGAAAAGCACAAAACGAGGTTAGCTTACCTTAGAATGCTTTGCACAGGTCAAACTCTGTATTTCACCATAAACTTGCTCTCAATTTGTCCGTAAGGATCCAGCGAATAAAATCCAGTAAAACAATTTAGTCCAAAACACGTGATAGATCCATTACGAGTCTGATCCGGCAGCATGCTTGTGTTGTTTACCCAAAACCACGAGCCTTGCCGAAGGCGGAGCCCAAATGTCCTTCTGCAGCTCTCGTATTCAAAATGGCTGCCTCTGCATGAGAAGATCCCCCTTTTATGTGACTATATCTAAGTCCAAAAGAATACTTTGATTTCATGATGGAAGTAAAAAGGCTTGGAAAACAATGTATTTTTGAATGGATATCTTCAATTTCAGTAATTAACGGGTAAAAATCTTACACACTGTCCCTTTAAAGGCACTGGAGAAATCGAAGAACAATATCCTCACAGAGCCACTATCCAGGTGAGAGTGAGCCCGCTGCAGAAGATAGATTAAAGCATCCTCCACAATAATGTGGGCCTGATGGGCAAATTGTAGAGGATCCAGGGATGGAGCCACCAGAGGTCTGAGCTGAGCCAGAACAAGTCTCTCAAACACTTTCATGACATGAGATGTCAAAGCAACTGGTCTGAAGTCATTAAGTCCAGATGGGACAGGCTTCTTGGGCACTGGCACAATGCAGCAGCTCTTTCATAGCACCAGTATCCTTTCAAGCTTCAGACTCAGGGTGAAGAGAAAGTGCAGGATCCCAGTGATCTGTGCTGCACGTGCCCTCATCATGCGGGGTTGACTTGATCTGGTCCAGTAGATAGACA
This sequence comes from Paratrypauchen microcephalus, assembly GCA_036785185.1. Classification (NCBI taxonomy): domain Eukaryota; kingdom Metazoa; phylum Chordata; class Actinopteri; order Gobiiformes; family Gobiidae; genus Paratrypauchen; species Paratrypauchen microcephalus. The sequence continues at coordinate 113,274 of JAVJIX010000089.1, read as the reverse complement.
TGGAGTTGGGTCCCTCTGTGGGAGTGGAACTGGGTGTGGGAATGCTCGTTTGAGTGGTCTGTGGTGAGGAGTGGGTTGGGCGTCTGGGAGGTGTAGAGATGAGGGTACCAGTGGATGAGAAACAGTTGAAATGCAAATGTCCTGTTGCTTAGTTTTGGAGAGACCTTTAATGGCCTTCATTCCCCTCCACACATCTCTGATGTTATTCTGTTGGAGTTTAACCTCCAATTTCCTGTCATAGGCCTCCTGGCTCTGCCTTAGCTGGACCTTCAGCTGCCATTGCACCTTCTTCACCTCGTCCTTGTCACCAGAGTTGAAGGCCTGCTTCTTCTTATTAAGTAGATCCTTCACCTGTCAGACTTTAATTTTCTAATTAAAATGCGTATTCATTTTTTGTCTTTCCACATTTTGATTGTTGGTTGTACAAGGTTCTTTCCACATTATTAGAGTCAGTCTTGGTTCCCAGTGCAGCATCATTTAGCAGGATCATTTAGAAACGTGTGAAACCAGCCCTGCATGCAGTCTGATACTTTTGTTCATACCGAAGAGACCAAAGAGCAGAGGAATAGAGCATGTATCAGTGTACCTGTGACACTTCCAGTATTTTTTGAGCCTTGACAGGGCCAAATAAGGACAAAATAAATAAAGAAAATCATCTGTGAAGGCTTTTGTATTGAATAAATGACCCCCCGAGCTTCTCTAACATATCCCCTAAAAAAGGTTCTAAAAATGTCTATTATAAGTTTATATACCGGACCATATATGCAACATTTTGAGCACTTTTTCCATTCAAAAATGTATATATTTTTGTTGTTGTTAATCACGGGGAGAACATGCAAACTTCTGTGTGGAGTTTGCATGTTCTCCCCGTGTCTGGGTGGGTTTCCTCTGGGCACTCCGGTTTCCCCCATCAACCCAAAACATGCACCATAGGTAAAATCCTCCAGCTGAGATCCTGACCAAACCGAAGCAAGAAGATCATGGAGATGGTCCCCCCTTCTTCGTAATGGTAAGAGTATAACAACAATGGAGTGATTACAGTAGTGTTGTAGAAAAGACCAAGACCATGTAATTTTAATTTTGTAATTTGTATTTGACATACTTAATGGAGGAGTATTGACTTTGCAGCCCTCAGAATCTCATATGCACCCTCAGTCAGTTTGGTCTAGATCAGGGGTGGGCAAACTTTTTGACTCGTGGGCCACAAAGGGTTCTAAAATTTGACAGAAGGGCCGGACCAGGAGCAGGTGGATTTAGTGTTTTGCTAATCCGCCTCATAAGAGCAAAAAATAACATGGGATATGTAGAAAACATGTGCTTTATTTCAATTAAAAATGAACAAAAGCAAACAACAAAATGTCCATCTTTCAAGTTCCACAGTATTTAGCTATTTATTGAAATGACTCTTAAAACACAGAAAATTTAATTAATAAAATACTTTTTTTTTTATGACTAACAGTTACTATTTTAAAGCACTGAAAGTTCTGTTCTCCTTCAGGTTCTTTCGTTCTTTCGTTGACTGTTTGCTAGCATAGTTAGCATGTTTTGTGGCAAAGTGACGGCTGATATTATATTCTTTAAAAACCGCTACAGTCTCTTGGCATATCAGGCATACAGCAGCTGATAAGTATTCAGTGAAAAAAGATTTACTTGTCCACTCCTTATTAAACACTCGACATTCTCTGTCCACTTTTCTTTTCTTAGCTCCGCTTTTCTTAGCTTTACAGGAGGCTGAGGGGTTAAAGAGCAAAGCACAAACGTGGCGTAAAACGCCGCACCTCAACAAAGGTCAATGTATCTAGTGCGCCAGCTGTTGGAAAACGCCAGAATTGCAGGGAAATTTAAAAATGAACAAGGTTTATTAATGATCAAAGGAGAAGTTCAATTTGTCAACTGGACAAAGTTTGTTTGGTTGAAAACGTTTCGCCGCTCATCCGAGAGGCTTCGTCAGCTCTGGTTATTGTACTGGTTAGACCCTGCTTATATCTAGCTGCCGGGAGGCGTGTCTGACAATGACAAAAGCTCTGAAAACGATCCCCCTAATCTGTCTCTTTGTTTTTCAAATTACTCTGACGGCTGTTCCGACCCCCTATTCAACGTCTAACGACCCTCTCCACCCCTCTGCCCTGGCTCTGTTTGACTGGTCTAAGAATCCCATTATAAATGGGAGACAGGTTATATCTCACTCCCCCATTTCTGTTTAATGACGGATTCTCTTTTTTGACAAAAATAGCCTCTTTAACTCCCCTCTCAAACCAGTTCTTTTCCCTGGCTAAGATCTGAACCTCACTGTCCTCAAAAGAATGGCCCGTGGCTTCTAGGTGAAGATGTACCGCAGAAGCCGGTCCACTCTGGCACGCCCGTCTGTGTTGGTACATCCTCTTGTGAAGTGGCTGTTTTGTTTCCCCAATGTAGCGCTCACTGCAGTCTTCACTACACTGAATGGAGTAGACCACATTGCTTTGTTTGTGGCTCGGTGTTCTGTCCTTTGGGTGGACCAGTTTTTGTCTTAAAGTGTTTGTGGGTTTGAAATAAACTGGAATTTCATATTGTCTGAAAATCCTCTGTAGTTTTCCGAAACGCCGGCCAGGTACGGAATCGCTACCCCTTTCCTCCTGGGTTCGGATTCTCTGTTGTCTTGTTTATTGTCCTTGTCTCTCTTGGTTTTGTTGACAGCCCATTTAGGATATCCACAAACAGAGAGGGCTTCCTGCACATGTTGCTCTTCTTTCTCCTTGCCCTCTGTGCTTGTGGGAACCACTTGGGCCCTGTGTTGTAATGTCCGAATAACACCCAGTTTGTGCTGCAGTGGGTGGTGTGAATCAAAAAGCAGGTATTGGTCTGTGTGTGTGGGCTTCCTGAAGACTTCTACTTGGAGTCCCCGGTCTCCTCCTATCGTTACTGCACAATCTAAGAATGCCAATGTGTTATCCTTGGCATCTTCACGGGTGAATTTGATGTTCGGATCTACAGAATTGATATGTGCAGTGAAAGGTTCCAAATCTTGAATTTTGATTTTTGTAAAATTATCATCAACATAACGAAACCAGTGTGTGGGAGGAGTGCCTGGATATGAAGCTAAGGCACTCTGTTCAAATTGTTCCATGTATAAATTAGCCATGATAGGGGAGACCGGTGAGCCCATCGCACAGCCATGAATTTGCCTGTAAAAGTTCCCTCTGAACTGGAAATAGGTGGTATTTAGACAAATTTCCAGCAGTTGGCAGATTTGGTCAGGAGAAAGTTTGGTTCTCTCTTCTAGCTTGGAATCCTGTAGTAAACTCCTTCTCGCTGCTTCGACCGCTACAGCTGTGGGGATACAAGTGAAAAGAGAGGTTACATCAAAGGAAACCATTGTCTCATCCTGACCAAACTGGAGAAACTTAACTTTGTTTACAAATTCGGCTGTGTTCTCAATGTGATGCTCCGTGTTACCCACCAATGGCGCCAAGATGGTTTTAAGGTGTTTGGCCAAATTATATGTGATAGAGTCAACACTACACACAATGGGTCTGAGTGGTACTCCTTGTTTGTGAATCTTCGGGAGGCCATAGATGCACGGGATCGGGTCACCAGGGTACAATCTGTAATACAGCTGTAGATCAATGACTTCTTCTTTCCTCAACTTCTGCAAGCAATCAATGATCTTCTTTTTGTACCCATTGGTGGGGTCCCGTTTCAGTATTTCGTATGTTGTATGGGTACTCACTCAGACAGAGAAAGAAGTTCTGTGCAAAGGACTGAATTTCTCGGTGACTCCCAACCACATCCCCACGGTGGATTACATCACGGCAGCGGAAACCGCCATTAGAAACAACAAGCTCACAGAGACAGAAGCTGGAGACCTTAGACTGAAATTAACAGCTGCATTGAGCAATGCAAAACTTCCACCCTCAAACGTAACACCAGAGGAGAGGAAGGCCATCATTGCTCTAGAGAGGGACCAGAGCATCCAAATCCTGCCTGCAGACAAAGGGAGATGCACGGTGATCTTGGACGCAGCTGATTATGAGGCTAAGGTGAACAGCCTACTCAGTGACACGACAACATACGAAATACTGAAACGGGACCCCACCAATGGGTACAAAAAGAAGATCATTGATTGCTTGCAGAAGTTGAGGAAAGAAGAAGTCATTGATCTACAGCTGTATTACAGATTGTACCCTGGTGACGCGATCCCGTGCATCTATGGCCTCCCGAAGATTCACAAACAAGGAGTACCACTCAGACCCATTGTGTGTAGTGTTGACTCTATCACATATAATTTGGCCAAACACCTTAAAACCATCTTGGCGCCATTGGTGGGTAACACGGAGCATCACATTGAGAACACAGCCGAATTTGTAAACAAAGTTAAGTTTCTCCAGTTTGGTCAGGATGAGACAATGGTTTCCTTTGATGTAACCTCTCTTTTCACCTGTATCCCCACAGCTGTAGCGGTCGAAGCAGCGAGAAGGAGTTTACTACAGGATTCCAAGCTAGAAGAGAGAACCAAACTTTCTCCTGACCAAATCTGCCAACTGCTGGAAATTTGTCTAAATACCACCTATTTCCAGTTCAGAGGGAACTTTTACAGGCAAATTCATGGCTGTGCGATGGGCTCACCGGTCTCCCCTATCATGGCTAATTTATACATGGAACAATTTGAACAGAGTGCCTTAGCTTCATATCCAGGCACTCCTCCCACACACTGGTTTCGTTATGTTGATGATAATTTTACAAAAATCAAAATTCAAGATTTGGAACCTTTCACTGCACATATCAATTCTGTAGATCCTAATATCAAATTCACCCGTGAAGATGCCAAGGATAACACATTGGCATTCTTAGATTGTGCAGTAACGATAGGAGGAGACCGGCGACTCCAAGTCTTCAGTCTTCAGGAAGCCCACACACACAGACCAATACCTGCTTTTTGATTCACACCACCCACTGCAGCACAAACTGGGTGTTATTCGGACATTACAACACAGGGCCCAAGTGGTTCCCACAAGCACAGAGGGCAAGGAGAAAGAAGAGCAACATGTGCAGGAAGCCCTCTCTGTTTGTGGATATCCTAAATGGGCTGTCAACAAAACCAAGAGAGACAAGGACAATAAACAAGACAACAGAGAATCCGAACCCAGGAGGAAAGGGGTAGCGATTCCGTACCTGGCCGGCGTTTCGGAAAAACTACAGAGGATTTTCAGACAATATGAAATTCCAGTTTATTTCAAACCCACAAACACTTTAAGACAAAAACTGGTCCACCCAAAGGACAGAACACAGAGCCACAAACAAAGCAATGTGGTCTACTCCATTCAGTGTAGTGAAGACTGCAGTGAGCGCTACATTGGGGAAACAAAACAGCCACTTCACAAGAGGATGTACCAACACAGACGGGCGTGCCAGAGTGGACCGGCTTCTGCGGTACATCTTCACCTAGAAGCCACGGGCCATTCTTTTGAGGACAGTGAGGTTCAGATCTTAGCCAGGAAAAGAACTGGTTTGAGAGGGGAGTTAAAGAGGCTATTTTTGTCAAAAAAGAGAATCCGTCATTAAACAGAAATGGGGGAGTGAGATATAACCTGTCTCCCATTTATAATGGGATTCTTAGACCAGTCAAACAGAGCCAGGGCAGAGGGGTGGAGAGGGTCGTTAGACGTTGAATAGGGGGTCGGAACAGCCGTCAGAGTAATTTGAAAAACAAAGAGACAGATTAGGGGGATCGTTTTCAGAGCTTTTGTCATTGTCAGACACGCCTCCCGGCAGCTAGATATAAGCAGGGTCTAACCAGTACAATAACCAGAGCTGACGAAGCCTCTCGGATGAGCGGCGAAACGTTTTCAACCAAACAAACTTTGTCCAGTTGACAAATTGAACTTCTCCTTTGATCATGGATTCTACCTGGACGACTGAGGGACTTTTCACGCAAGGTTTATTAATATAATTTCTTCAAGTTCGACGGGCCGGATAAAAATGCCCCCCGGGCCGTAGTTTGCCCATGCCTGGTCTAGACTCTCACTGCTAAATGTTTATCCAAATGAAGGAGTAAAGGTACGTCATTCTTCTTCTGTAAAGGTCACTTGATTAAAGCAAGACAATTGATAACTAACAGCGACATCATGCTGAGGCGAACACTGACAAAAAAGATATAAACTACTCTGAAACAAAAAAACAAAAAACAAAAAAAAAAAGGATTTATACTAGTGTTGTTCCGCTACCGTTTTTATGGGCTCCCATCAAATACCAATACTTGGCCTTAGTGTACTCACCAATACCGATACTAGTCCGATACTGTATCATGTCAAGAACTAGACTAAGGCTAATACATTCTGCTACATTACAAAAGCAAAAAATAAATCTACTAAAAGGCTATTTCTAAAGAAACTACTAAATCTAACAGAATAAAAGAACTAAGTGTCCGAACAATGTGTGGTATTGAAGCTTTTGCTGATATGGGTATTGGAACAACTTTAATTTAAACAGTACATTTTTCAGGAGCCTGTTCTCGGTTTCAATTTTTAAAAAATTGTTAAAACAAGCACCTAATTAAAGCAAAATTAAAGCAAAAAAGAGTTTCAGACAGAGCAGTGCCTACAGTTCCTCCCAGAGAAGGTCGATAACATCAGCTGCAAACCATCTATACGCTGCTGTATTTTTTCAACTATGTTACATTTTACAGTGTGTTAGACCAGAGGTCTTCAACAGGGGGGTCACGACCCCTAGGGGGGTTGCGGAGGTACTGCAGGGGGGTCGCGAAATCTTTTGATTTCACTTTAAAATAATATAATTTTATATTTTAATATTTTTAAAAACAATATATTTTTTTCATTTTTTCCCCCAATCAATTTCTCCCTTGTCCCTCCCCCCTCTTTGATGTCTTAAAATGAAAAAAGATATGTTATGTGCGACTCATCAGGGTCAGACATCTCACTGAAGTGGGAATTCACAGATGGGTTGGGGGTTCACTGTCCCCTGTATGTTCATGTATGTTCACAGTTTAACTTGATGTGTTATGATCAAAGCTTAACTTGATTTGTGTTAATTGTTCATTATTTGAATAGTTCTGTATTTGAGCAGGATGTATGTGTAAATGGCAGAAGCACAGCCTCTCTCTCCCCTGCACTTGTTTTCTGGTTGAATCACTGAACGATCTTAATAGGCCTGTGTTATAGGCAAGTTGTGTTTGAATCCATCCACCCCGTAGGGCCTATCTGGCCCATCTTTAAAATAAAAAAAACATGAAAATACAGTATTAACCTGTGTATTATTTCCTTGTATTGGATGTACCATAACAGAGTAGCAATGTTTATACATGACACTAAGCTCAATTTAATATAAAACACAATTCTATGCCGTATATATAGTAGGGGGTCCCTGGCCCAGTTCGCCATCTGTTTGGGGGTCCCTGGCCTGAAAAACGTTGAAGACCCCTGTGTTAGACCTTTAGACCCTGTTTGACATTCATCTTCAGACCATCTTCAACCTTCTCATCTTACTCTATCTTCTGACCTTGGTGAAACGTCTGGACTCTTTTGAACTTCAGACCCAGCTTGGACTTTCAGCTTGATAAAAACTCACATTGTTTTTATTAGTCCATAAATACCTGCATGCCAGTTGAATGTGATCAAGTTTTATCAGAGCTTAGTCTTTGTTTTTTTTGTTTTTGTTTTTTTTCACGTGACCAGAATGTAGTAAGCTGAGTCCAAATAGCTCTGTGACTGAGTGCACTATAGAGTCCAAGTGCAGGTCTATGCAGTGAATGAGGGGTCAGAGTCTAGGCTGGACATTTGGACATAGCCATGGACTCTTCAACCTTCTGACCCTCCTCAACCTTCTGACCTGAAACTTGTGGAATCTGTTGAACTGCCAGAGCTTTGGCCCTCCAGCCCCAGTGTCCCAGGCAAGCGTGGAGCAGACCTAAGCCTTTATGCTGCTGTCAGAACAGCCACATTAAAGCTCCAGGTGCACACACGTGTTCTCACAATTACCATGACAAAGATTCAGAGCTGGCGCTGCACACATTTCTCCAAAATGATGACATCTATTGTTCCACTCGGGCAATTAGAGCCGTAATGGAGCGGTTACCGTGGCAACAGAGAATCAAGTCAGGTAATGCAACAGGATGAGGGTCGTAATGGTGTCATTTTGGAAAAGAGCTGCTTTATTCTGAGAGCGTCCTGCCGTGCCCCTCTGAGGTGGTCTCCGCCTCGCACACAGAACATTATGTTCAGCAAGACAAAAGCTCCGCTACTGCATCAAGCCTCCATTAAAGTGTGTGTGTGTGTGTGTGTGTGTGTGTGTTTTCCATTGTGGATCTAAAGCAAGACTCAGAGAGAACAGAAGCAGCTCTTCAGGAGGGCCAGGCCTGACATCCAAGATCAACCTAATCAGCCATCAGTGTGTGGGGCTGTTAGAACAGTAAAAGAGGGTAGCATGCAGTTATTTACTGTAGTACATTTACATTAAAGGTCCTTGTGACTCGTGAGCTTTAGTTCATTAGTTTCAAATGTTAGTTCATTTGACACAAGCCAACAGTCCCTCACTTGTGTCCCTTGAACTGCACATCCTGCACTTCTTAGTTGGTTAAAATCCCATGACAGGATGTTAAAAACATTTTAAACTGTATTTCTCTGTGGTTTATATTCCTACTATTATTGTCTAATGCATTATTGTAATATATTGTTTCTAGGCGCAGTCAGGGGCCGGAAGGGATCCGGTTTGGGAACCACAGGATCTCATCTCTGCTGTTTGCAGATGATGTTGTCCTGATGGCTTCATCGAACCGGGACCTCCAATGTGCACTGGGGCGGTTTGCAGCCGAGTGTGAAGCGGCTGGGATGAGGATCAGCTCTTCCAAATCCGAGGCCATGGTTCTCGACCGGAAAAAGGTGGCTTGCCCTCTCCGGGTGGGTGGGGAGTCGTTGCCTCAAGTGGAGGAGTACAAGTATCTCGGGGTCTTGTTCACGAGTGAGGGGAGGATGGAGCGTGAGATTGACAGGTGGATCGGTGCAGCGTCGGGAGTGATGCGGTCGCTGTACCGGACCGTTGTGAAGAGGGAGCTGAGCCGAAAGGCGAAGCTCTCAATTTACCGGTCAATCTACGTTCCTCCCCTCACCTATGGTCATGAGCTTTGGGTAATGACCGAAAGGACGAGATCGTGGATACAAGCGGCCAAAATGAGTTTCCTCCCCACAGTGGCTGGGAGGAGCTCAGTCACACGGGAGGAGCTCGGAGTAGAGCCGCTGCTTCTCCACGTTGAGAGGAGCCAGCTGAGGTGGCTCGGGCATCTGTTCCGGATGCCTCCTGGACGCCTCCCTCGGGAGGTGTTCCGGGCATGTCCCACCGGGAGGAGGCCCCGGGGAACACCCAGGACCCGCTGGAGGGACTATGTGTCCCGGCTGGCCTGGGAACGCCTTGGAGTCCCCCCGGAGGAGCTGGAGGAAGTGTCCGGGGTGAAGGAAGGCTGGGCATCCCTGCTTAGACTGTTGCCCCCACAACCCGGCCCCGGATAAGTGGAAGAAAATGGATGGATGGACATTGTACAGCGTAACAGTACTCTTACTTGTGGTTCCTTTCCCACTGTGAGTAAATCTACAAGTGGCAAAATCTTTATGTGGCAATATGAAATAATTGGATTTCACTTCAAATTATAAATCAGATATTATGTCCAGACATAATAGTAGTTGCTCTTACAGTTACTTTTACTTGAGTATTTGACTATTTGTTGGTGTGGTTTTGTTTTAATCTTGTTTACTAAAGCTTCTCAGATCAGGTCCGGTTCATATTCTGCTAATAGTGTGATGACAGATCCAGAGGTAAACACAGAGAATACAAGGAGATGCAATCATTTAGACAGGCGTGTTACAGCCAACTGCCCTGGCTTCACACAGTCATAATGGCTAACATCAGCGCACAAAAACATACACATTTTACACTTTTATTATGCTCTTTTCCTCATTAAAAACAAAATGGAGTTGTGTTTTGTATTATTCCTGCAGGCTCAAATACTCTGTTTATGTATTTAGTGCTTAGTAAGTGGTCATTTATCTCTAGAATGTGTTCACCAGTGATTTTTAGGTCCTATATTACACAGAATTGACTCTTGTGAGCTTTAAGCCATGTTAGAATGTTGTTACATCACCAGACATAGCTGGAGTCGTGTCATCCTTTATTACTCGCAGTGTAAATGTTGCTGGCAGCAAAACTGCAACAGTTTGCTGCAGCAAAACTTGATTTCCCTCAAGATCAATAAATTCTCTCTCTCATTTCTCTCTCTCATTATTAGTTTGTCTACATACCCAAAGCTCAGAATGCCCTGTTCCACCTTGTGATGTCATGAAGAGGTAGTTTTCAAATCAGTTACCCTTTACCTTTAGTTCAGTAGAGATTGGCAATTATACAGATGAGTCTAGTGAAGGTATATGGACTTTAAAAACACAGTGGAGCACTTTCTGCATTACCAAATGACATCACAAGGTGGAATGGAGTGTTTTTTGTTTGAAAAAAGAACTCTTAAAGGAAAAGTAATGTTTTTTACAATCTGAGCCTTATTTCGGTAATAAACCAAGTTGTTTAACTCACCCATAGCACTTTGGTGTCATATGGAGCATTTCCGGAGATGTTTTAGATTAGCGTTAGGCTAACGTCGTTAGCCTAGCGCGACTTATAGCCATAGCTAGGGGCATTCCCCGAGCATGTAATATGCCCCGTGCGGTCTCCAAATAACACAAACTTTAGCACTTTTCAAATCATAGAAGCCCGATGTCTTAGTCTACGATTTCGTTTGAAGCAAAAGTGGCCTGTAATCCGTGATTTAGCCATAGTTTACAGCTTTGTGTTCCATGTTTAGGTCCCGGGAGCTGAGAGCACAGTCCGCACATGCGCACTGGCCTCATCTACTCGAAACTATGGCTAAATCTCGGATTACAGGCCACTTTTGACCACACAAAATCGTAGGATAAGACATCGGGCTTCTATGATTTGAAAAGTGCTAAAGTTTGTGTTATTTGGAGCCCGCACGGGGCATATTACATGCTCGGGGAATGCCCCGAGCTATGGCTATAAGTCGCGCTAGGCTAACGGCGTTAGCCTAACGCTAATCTAAAACATCTCTGGAAGTGCTCCATATGACACCAAAGTGCTATGGGTGAGTAAAACAACTTGTTTTATTACCGAAATAAGGCTCAAATTGTAAAAAAACGTTACTTTTCCTTTAAGCATGTGTGAATGAGACACAACACAGCTCCAGGTATGTTTGTGATGAGGAAAAAATATAATAACACAGATCAGAAACTAGTGCAAAATGGGCCCTTTAAATCAATACTATGTAAGTACTTTGGGGCAAATCTGATACTTCAGTAACTACAACTTCATACATCACAATCTTATTATATAAATTAAACAATGTTATTCATTAAAAGGCAAAAGAAGAGAACATAGGTGTACAGTATTTGTGTAAGATGCAGAATACACATGTCTGCAGTTCTTTAGGAAGATGTGAGTCTGGTCACAGGTGAATCTCAGACAAGCATGATTGACAGGTGGATTAACCAATCAAGGACACGCCTGGTCTGTATTTAAACAAATATGGCTGCTTAAAGGGATATGCCACCCCCAGGTCAAACTTGGGCATCTCCCCACAGTCCAGAGACTAAAATAAGTGGTGGAAAGCGTTTTTCTGGTGACGCAGCCATTGTCCAGGTTTGTCAGCACTGACCGCCGCGGTATCTGCAGCTACTCCGCGTTAGACTGGAGTCTAACGTCGCCAGAGAAAGATTTAGGCCAAAAGGAATTAATTTGCTCGAAGCTTTTCCCAATTACTTTCTGTGTAGTGCGCATTCATATCGAGTGCAAATAAATGTGCAAATCAACACGGAGAGCTTGACTTGGTCATTTTGGGTGGGAACTATTTTTCAGTGCGGAAAAACACAGGTTTGTGTGCTTCGGCTGTCTGAGTTTAGACATATGCCATTTTATTTGTAAATGATGGTGACCAATGAACTCCTTCATTCACAGACACTGAAACAAATCTGATTGGACAGTCATGTTTAGTTCTGGCTTGAGACATGATAGAGGGAGTGGGGACCAGACTGATATCCCGCTGTATTAAAAAAAAACAACAACAGACATATGAGTGTGGGTTTGCGAGGAAACTACAATGCCCTGCCTTAAAATGTACATGTAATTTAGAACAGAAGCATTATATTCCTTACACTTATTCCATAGAATACAGTCAGTATCGACATATTAACCCTTAAAGGCAACAAAGGCATTTTGTGTGGACAGTAGTACATGCTGAATTACTTTCACTTAAATTACTTTCCAGACAAAAACATAACAACAAGTTATAAAACATGAATTATTAATTCTACAAAGCATTTTCAAAGTACACTCGGTATGCACTTCTGGGCTAGTGCTGCTTGTCTCAGTGGAGCCGTGAATCTCTTGCCTGGAATTTTCCACAGTTTGCAATAAATTGAGGTCAGTGAGGTTATAGAGTTATAGATCAGATCTGTGGAGAAGTCTAATCTCAGTAATATGCATGTTTTTCTTGCATCCTTTAAAGGGACAGTGTGTAAGATTTTTACCCGTTAATTACTGAAATTGAAGATGCCCATTCAAAAATACATTGTTTTCCAAGCCTTTTCACTTCCATCATGAAATCAAAGTATTATTTTGGACTTAGATATAGTCACATAAAAGGGGGATCTTCCCCATATAGAGGCAGCCATTTTGAATACGAGAGCCGCAGAAGGACATTTGGGCTCCGCCTTCGGCAAGGCTCGTGGTTTTGGGTAAACAACACAAGCATGCTGCCGGATCAGACGTCGTAATGGATCTAACACGTGTTTTGGACTAAATTGTTTTACTGGATTTTATTCGCGGGATCTTTACGGACAAATTGATACCAAGCTTGTGGTGAAATACAGAGTTTGACCTGTCCAGAGCCTTCAAAGGTAAGCTAAGTAACAAACCTTGTTTTGTGCTTTTCCGTATAAAAGCCCCATGTGCTCGGGGAGTGATTGTTGTGCCGGGAAATGAATTGCATAGTCAAAAAGAGGCGACTGTAAGGTTTCATTTGATGTGTAGAGTGTCATGGTACATGATCGGGAATGTGTGTTTTCATGCGAAAAAAAAAAAAAAAAGTGAACGGGATCGCGTTTTATGTATACAGTAGTGGTGCGCGGTTCTTGCGCCGGTACGCGAGCTGTCTGCGCTACGGCGCGCCCGGGTGACCCTCGAGGTCTGCCGTAGCTAAAACAGGAAGTGCAATAGCGACTATCCACCTATGCGCCACGAATCCTACACACTGGGGCTTTAAAGAGTAAAAGACCTGTATTTGTATGATACATAGGCTTAATGCCGTACTGAGGAACATTAGGCAAAGCAATAACATCTTCAGATCCTCTATGATGACAAGCAGGTGGAAGAAAGATCCTCCAACAAAAAAGTGATACCTTTAAAGGGATATGCCACCCCCAGGTCAAATTTGGGCATCTCCCCACAGTCCAGAGACTAAAATAAGTGGTGGAAAGCGTTTTCCTGCTCACCCAGCCATTGTCCGAGCCTGTCGCCACTGACCGCCGCGGTATCTGCAGCTCCTCCACGTTAGACTGGAGTCTAACGTCGCCAGAGAAAGATCTCGGCCAAAAGGAATTAATTTGCTCGATGCTTTTCCCAATTACTTTCTGTGTAGTGCGCATTCATATCGAGTGCAAATAAATGTGCAAATCAACACGGAGAGCTTGACTTGGTCATTTTGGGTGGGAACTATTTTCCAGTGCGTAAGAATACAGCCGTATCACGCACCACGTTGTGCAACAGGGGAACTCCCTTCCCGGTGCGTAACTGGGATTCCCCAGCAAATTAATTCCTTTTGGCCGAAATCTTTCTCTGGCGACGTTAGACTCCAGTCTAAGGCGGAGGAGCACCAGATACCGCGGCGGTCAGTGGCGACAGACTCGGACAATGGCTGGGTGAGCAGGAAAACGCTTTCCACCACTTATTTTAGTCTCTGGACTGTGGGGAGATGCCCAAATTTGACCTGGGGGTGGCATATCCCTTTAAAGGCCCCATATTACACTATTTTTTTTTTTGTGTGTGTTCTAATGTTTCCTCATCACAAACATACCTGGAGTTGTGTTTTGTTTCATTCACACATGTTTAACACACAAACCCTGCAGATTTAAAGGAAAGGTAACATTTTTTTTACAATCTGAGCCTTATTTCGGTAATAAAACAAGTTGTTTTACTCACCCATAGCACTTTGGTGTCATATGGAGCACTTCCAGAGATGTTTTAAGATTTGCGGTTAGCCTAGCGCGACTTCTAGCCATAGCTCGGGGCTGTACACCTCAGCCAGGACCTGGTCAGGCAAACAGCACCGTCTGCTCCCGCCCAGGACACGGCTCAAGACCATGGGGGACCGAGCCTTTGAAGCCGCCGCTCCCCGTCTGTGGAATGCCCTACCTGACCACCTCAGCACCCCACAGACGGTGGAAGCTTTTAAAAAAGGACTCAAGACCTATCTTTTTAGAAAAGCATACAATATTTTATGTTTTTAATTGTTCTTTTTATCTTATGTTCTTTTTATGATGTTTTTTATGTTGTTTTATTGTTGCAAGTGTAGCACTTTGAGATTTGGGGTCAAATGTGGAGTGCTTTATAAATAAAATGTATTATTATTATTATTATATATATTCCCCGAGCATGTAATATGCCCCGTGCGGGCTCCAAATAACACAAACTTTAGCACTTTTCAAATCATAGAAGCCCGATGTCTTAGTCTACGATTTTGTTTGAAGCAAAAGTGGCCTGTAATCCGAGATTTAGCCATAGTTTACAGCTTTGCGTTTCATGTTTGTGTCCCGGGAGCTGAGAGCACAGTCCACACATGCGCACTGGCCTCCTCATCTACTCGAAACTATGGCTAAATCTCGGATTACAGGCCACTTTTGACCACACGAAATCGTAGACTAAGACATCGGGCTTCTATGATTTGAAAAGTGCTAAAGTTTGTGTTATTTGGAGACCGCAAACATGTGCCCCGAGAACTGACATGATGGAGATCGCAAATCTAAAACATCTCTGGAAGTGCTCCATATGACACCAAAGTGCTATGGGTGAGTAAAACAACTTGTTTTATTACCGAAATAAGGCTCAGATTGTAAAAAACGTTACTTTTCCTTTGAGCTGAGTTCTTCTCTGTAACTTGGTCTGGTTTGGTCTTCATGAAGATAGACGGGTTTAATGCCATACTGTGAAACATTCCACCAGAAAAGTTACACAATGCACCTACAAACAAAAAATAAAAGGTATCTGTTACCTTGAACGTCATGACATCACAATGTGGAACAGCAGACAAACTAATAATAAAGGGATACTCAAACATGTGTGAATGAAACAAAACACAACTCTAGGTTTTCTTTTTTGATGACAAGAGTCAGTTTTGTGTGATATAGAAACCTCAATAACCCTAAATAATAAAAAAGTGCATACAGGACCTTCCACCATAAATGCTTAGTTATTAATGTATGAGGGCTGTATACATGTGCCCACACTGACAGGGCTCTGGGTGGACGTTAGGATCAGGCCTGAATCAGTGTTCTTTTGCTGAGTGCGAGGCTGCTTCATTTCCCCCAGCACGCTCTCACTAAATGTCGTTAAATGCCAGTTATTGCTCTAAACGAGTGCGTGGAGAGCAGGGGGCAGTGCTGCAGTTGTACAGAGACAGACGAGGGATACGTCGGCCGTGCTCCGTCTACTGTCCGAGCAGATGGTCACTACCGGGCCAGAGGAGCAGCACTGACCCCGCTGTCAAACTGTCACCGTTATTTTTCTGCAATGCGTCAAATGCGGAGAGTGGATGTTGAGTGGCTGGTGCTACTGCCACACAGCCAAAGGGTTGCAGGTTTGATTCTCAGGATAAAATGGAGGGTATACAGAGTTCTTCCTGTGTATAGGTGGGTTTCCTTTAGGCCTGTCACAATAACACATTTTGAAGTGCTGAAAAAAATACAGATGATAAATGATAATATTTAAACTAATTTAAAAAAATCACAGAAAGTTTCCCACAAGTACAGTGGTACCTCACCTTACGAATGACCCAACAAATGAACATTTCAAGTTATGAAACGCCTTCACGGTAAATTTTGGTCTCTAGATACGAAAGAAAATTCAAGTTACGAAACGTGAAATCTCAAAAATTCAAATAATGCGCGCTCAGCCACACACATTATACGCTTTTCTCAGACTGAATTTAAACTTTTCTCACATTTGTCTCTCGTTTAAACACTCAAACTTTCATAGATTTTCAACAAAATTATTAATAGTGAAGTGTGGGGGGAAGGGGGAGGGGGGAGAAAACTGCGCTCTGACATGTGTGATAGTGCAGCATGACCCGGCGCGGAGCTGACAGCAGGTCTAGACCAAGGTCTAAACCTGGACTGGACCAGGACTAAACCTGGACTAAACCAGGTCTAAACCAGGACTAAACCAGGACTAGACCAGGACTAAACCAGGACTAGACCAGGTGGATTAAAGCAGCGAGGAGGGGACTGCACGCAGTCTGAGCGCATGAACGCATGAACGAGACCCATGCAAGAGCCGCGGTGGTCTAGACCTCTAGACCTGACCAGGTCTAGAGGAGGTCTAGAGGAGCCGCGGTGGTCTGGACTAAACCAGGACTAAACCTGGACTAAATCAGGAGGAGCCGCGGTGGTCTGGGCTAAACCAGGACTAAACCTGGACTAATCCAGGAGGAGCCGCGGTGGTCTGGGCTAAACCAGGACTAAACCTGGACTAATCCAGGAGGAGCCCGCGGCTCTTGCATGGGTCTCGTTCATGCGTTCATGCGCTCAGACTGCGTGCAGTCCCCTCCTCGCTGCTTTAATCCACCTGGTCTAGTCCTGGTTTAGTCCTGGTTTAGTCCTGGTTTAGTCCTGGTCCAGTCCAGGTTTAGTCCTGGTCTAGTCCTGCTGTCAGCCCCGCGCCGGGTCATGTGCGCTATCACACGTGTCCTCGCAGTCTTCTCCCCCCTCCCCCTTCCCCCCACACTTCACTATTAATACATTTTGTTGAAAACCTATGAAAGTTTGAGTGTTTAAACGAGAGACAAATGTGAGAAACACACAGAACACAATGTTACACTATAAAAAAAAGTTAGACTATTTAAAAAAAAACTTGGATCGGGGCCTTGGAACGGATCAGGCTTTTTCCATTGAAATAGCTACTCAACTTACGAAACCACTTCTGGAACAAATTAATTTCGTAAGGTGAGGTACCACTGTACATTGAAAAAGTCCCCACAATAAATATTGACCCCCAAAAATTATTGTTTCATTCACTCAATAGAGTTTTATAGTTTTACCATTATCCTGACAGGCCTAGTTTGCTTTGGGTTCTTTGGGTTCCCATTGAAAAGCACCTTCAGCTAGGTACATCTGAGCTCAGAATCTGGAGATAGGTCCCCAGGTGCTGCACAGTTACTCCTTGATCGATGGGTAAAAAGTTTTAAAGTTTAATTCACCAGCAAGGACCACGCCACGACAATGAAATAGGAAAAAAGATATTTATAGACGATTGACGGTGAGTAGATGTGATGGCTGGGTTGGAGGGAGGCTTAAGGTGGGCTCTGTCTCCAATCCAAAACAGTCACCCAGATGATTCAGAACCCCCCTCCTTAAAGATGAAGGCTTCAGGCTGAAGGTTGGACGAGAGACACGGGGTGGAGAGAGCTGACATGGATGGTGCTGTCAGGATAGGCTGTACTGTCAGGATAGGTAGGACTTCTGGGTAATTGAAGGTGTGGTCAAGATGATCTGTGGTTAGCTGGTGAGGAGGTTGAGGCATTTTTTGAGAAAATCGCGTTTTCAAGCTTTTTTTTTTCAGAATCTGTGATTTTCTTTTCTTTTTTTTTTTGCAGAATGTGCTAGTTGAGATAATCAGAGAAGTCACTCCATGTTTCAGATAACAGCACTGGCTGATTTAAAAGCATACATTTTGTCTGTGAAATTGGCTTGTTTTTTGGAAAGAAACAGGGCGTGTGTAAATTAATTACCCATGCTGGTGCTCCTTGCCAGGTCATGTAACGATTAGAGCTGTTTTGTTTTTGCCTGTTCGCCTATCAGCTGTGAGCAGCTCGTGAATATTTACGCCACTTTTCAAGAGAATGAGGACAGTGAAAATGAACTGTAAATACTACTTTGACACGGGACACGTTCGTTACACGTCCGTTTCTCCGGGGCTCATGTACAGAATGTGGTCAGAAACTTTAGCTGCCGAATGACCATGGATATGCGAATTATTGGACAACAAGGCAAACGGAGGTGACCACATTCTCTTTCTTATGGGGTGAGTCATATTATCATATTATTTCTGCATTCTGAGATATTTAGCGGAAAGCAGGGGCCTTGTGTCAACATTAGCGTGTGTGTGTACATGTGTATACGTGTATGTATGTCTGTGTACAGGACTAAACCAGGACTAAACCGGGATCAAACCAGGACTAAAACAGGACTAAACCAGAACAAAACCAGTATTTATTCGAACTAAACAATACATTTCATATTGTATTGTATTAAACTGACAGTGCAGGTGACTTTGACTTAACTTATTATCCTGTGTATTACTGAATTATTGAACGATTATATCGACTTTTTGTTATAAAAGCATTTCCATTTTAACAAAGTACCTTCTAATTCTGACCTGCCCTCAAACACCACACCAGTGATAGTCACTGATGGGGGAGGGCTTAGCGTAATGTCATGCAAATGAGCCAAGAAGGCCTGGAGTTAGAGAATCTTTAAGGCGGCTTTTCTCAGTTCGTTGTTTTCAGATGTGCGGCTTTCAAATGGCCACAAATTCTTCAAATGTTCTCAGATTTCCATGTGTAAGGCATCGTTGGAAAGGTTAGAATCTACACTTTCAGAATCTGTGAATAACTCAAAACACCTCAGGGACGACATGTGTCTGGTTTTACTGTGGCCGGTCACATATTAACTCCACATTATCTGAAAGATGACAATGATAAGCAATGTAGGTGAGGTGTCTTACCTAAGGACACAACAACAGTTTCCACTAGCAGCACAGTGATTAAAGGGATAGTGCTTTTTTTTTGCTTTTTTTTTAATGTGAATCTGTATGGCATCTCCAGCAGTGTCGTCCATTAACACTGACTTACCGCTGACAGTGTCCTCTGAACCGAGTTCTGCCCCGGTTCTGGTGCTGACGAAAGTAGGTCCGGCAAGTTATCGGGGACAGTTAATAAAGCTTGTTTTTCTTCTCAAAACAATATTTGTCCAAAAAGTGATATATTTGCGTCACAAAACAGTTCAGCACTACGCACTATCTCTTTAAGTAGCCACTCTTGCCACACAGTAAGAACGTCCTGGGTTTGACTCCTAGGTCCTTTCTGTATGAACTATGCACATTCTCCCTGTGTCTCCAGTTTACAGGATCAACTCATCAAACATCCATCCATCCATTTTCTTCCGCTTATCCGGGGCCGGGTCGCGGGGGCAACAGTCTAAGCAGGGACGCCCAGAGCTCCTTCACCCCGGACACTTCCTCCAGCTCCTCCGGGGGGACCCCAAGGCGTTCCCAGACCAGCCGGGACACATAGTCCCGCCAGCGCGTCCTGGGTCTTCCCCGGGGCCTCCTCCCGGTGGGACATGCCCGGAACACCTCCCAAGGGAGGCATCCAGGAGGCATCCGGAACAGATGCCCGAGCCACCTCAGCTGCTCCTCTCAACGTGGAGAAGCAGCGGCTCTACTCCGAGCTCCTCCCGTGTGACTGAGCTCCTCACCCTATCTCTAAGGGAGCGCCCAGCCACTCTGCAGAGGAAACTCATTTCGGCCGCTTGTATCCACGATCTCGTCCTTTCTGTCATTACCCAGAGCTCATGACCATAGGTGAGCGTAGGAACGTAGACTGACCGGTAAATTGAGAGCTTCGCCTTTCGGCTCAGCTCCCTCTTCACCACAACGGTCCAGTACAACGACCGCATCACTGCCGACGCTGCACCGATCCGCCTGTCAATCTCACGCTCCATCCTCCCCTCACTCGTGAACAAGACCCCGAGATACTAGAACTCCTCCACTTGAGGCAACGACTCCCCACCCACCCGGAGAGGGCAAGCCACCTTTTTCCGGTCGAGAACCATGGCCTCGGATTTGGAAGAGCTGATCCTCATCCCAGCCGCTTCACACTTGGCTGCAAACCGCCCCAGTGCACATTGGAGGTCCCGGTTCGATGAAGCCATCAGGACAACATCATCTGCAAACAGCAGAGATGAGATCCTGTGGTTCCCAAACCGGATCCCCTCCGGCCCCTGACTGCGCCTAGAAATTCTGTCCATAAATATAATGAACAGAACCGGTGACAAAGGGCAGCCCTGGCGGAGTCCAACATGCACCGGAAACAGGTCTGACTTACTACCGGCAATGCGAACACAGCTCCTCAAACATGCTCCATAAATCAAATCCTCCATCTGAGGCAGACATGATTGAGGCCAGCTCAAGATCCGGAGATGGCCTGACTGCTGCTTTTCCCAGTGGCATTGAAGGAGGGGTCTAACACAAAGATAGATTTGTGAGATTCTCTGCCGTAACACTACACTCACTATCTTTAAACTTAGACAGACTTTATTGATCCACAAGGGAAATGACTTGGACACAGTCGCTCATGCGTCACATTATATTAGCATAACAAACTTCTAAATAAGTACAAATAAAAAGATTGGTATCAATAAGACATAAATGATATAAATGTATGATAAAAGGAGAAGTTCAATTTGTCAACTGGACAAAGTTTGTTTGGTCGAAAACGTTTCACCGCTCATCCGAGAGGCTTCGTCAGCTCTGGCCCTCATGCTGGTTAGACCCTGTTTATATCTAGCTGCAAGGGAGGAGCTAACTACCCTGAACAAAGCTCTGACCTATCCCCGCTACTCTCTTTTGTTTTACGAATTCCTCTGGCGTCCAGTATTATCATATCTATCAGCCCGCTCACTACACTGAAATAGCTCTGAAACTATCAACTAATCTGTCTCTTTGTATTTCAAATTTCTCTGGCGTCCAATTCCCTATTCAAGACAACGCCCTCTCCACCCCTCTGCAATGGCTTGTCTGTCCTAATGTTTCTTTGTCTGTTTTTGACTTTGGTTTGAGAATCGAATTATAGATGGGAGACAAGTTATGTCTAACTCCCCCATTTCTGTTTAACGACGGATTCTCTTTTTTGACAAAAATAGCCTCTTTAACTCCCCTCTCAAACCAGTTCTTTTCCCTGGCTAAGATCTGAACCTCACTGTCCTCAAATGAATGACCCGCGGCTTCTAGGTGAAGATGTACCGCAGATGACGGTCCACCCTGGCACGCCCGTCTGTGTTGGTACATCCTCTTGTGAAGTGGCTGTTTGGTTTCCCCAATGTTGCGCTCACTGCAGTCTTCACTACACTGAATGGAGTAGACCACATTGCTTTGTTTGTGGCTCGGTGTTTTGTCCATTGGGTGGACGAGTTTTTGTCTTAAAGTGTTTGTGGGTTTGAAATAAACTGGGATTTCATATTGTCTGAAAATCCTCTGTAGTTTTTCCGACACGCCGGCCAGGTACGGAATCGCTACCCCTTTCCTCCTGGGTTCGGATTCTCTGTTGTCTTGTTTCTTGCCCTTGTGTCTCTTGGTTTTGTTGACAGCCCATTTAGGATATCCACAAACAGAGAGGGCTTCCTGCACATGTTGTTCTTCTTTCTCCTTACCCTCTGTGCTTGTGGGAACCACTTGGGCCCTGTGTTGTAATGTCCGAATAACACCCAGTTTGTGCTGCAGTGGGTGGTGTGAATCAAAAAGCAGGTATTGGTCTGTGTGTGTGGGCTTCCTGAAGACTTCTACTTGGAGTCCCCGGTCTCCTCCTATTGTTACTGCACAATCTAAGAATGCCAATGTGTTATCATTGGCATCTTCACGGGTGAATTTGATGTTCGGATCTACAGAATTGATATGTGCAGTTAAAGGTTCCAAATCTTGAATTTTGATTTTTGTAAAATTATCATTAACATAACGAAACCAGTGTGTGGGCGGAGAGCCTGGATATGAAGCCAAGGCACTTTGTTCAAATTGTTCCATGTACAAATTAGCCATGATAGGGGAGACCGGTGAGCCCATCGCACAGCCATGGATATCTGCCTGTAAAAGTTCCCTCTGAACTGGAAATAGGTTACCTGGCCAGCCAAATGATATCTCTCTGTATTTCCTATACACCGCGATACCATTTGGACACTCTCCATCCACTCTCGCTCCTCCGGTTCCAAACCGACTCCGCGATTCTGATTCGTTCAAAGATGGTGACGTCAGTGCACCCGCCTTTGCCCGCAAAGTCACTCTTAGGCAGCGGAAGTTCCGCCTCAGTTTTGAATCAAGATGGCGCAATCTCTGATTGGTTCACTTAGCTGTCTGTCTACGCGCAACCGCAGCGTATTCTGTGGATCAAACGTTACCAGACTCACTCGCTGGTACAGCGATGAGTCATGGATTCTTCCAGGCAAGGAAATAGGTGGTATTCAGACAAATTTCCAGCAGTTGGCAGATTTGGTCAGGAGAAAGTTTGGTTCTCTCTTCTAGCTTGGAATCCTGTAGTAATCTCCTTCTCGCTGCTTCGACCGCTACAGCTGTGGGGATACAGGTGAAAAGAGAGGTTACATCAAAGGAAACCATTGTCTCATCCTGACCAAACTGGAGAAACTTAACTTTGTTTACAAATTCGGCTGTGTTCTCAATGTGGTGCTCCGTGTTGCCCACCAATGGAGCCAAGATGGTTTTTAGGTGTTTGGCCAAATTATATGTGATAGAGTCAACACTACACACAATGGGTCTGAGTGGTACTCCTTGTTTGTGAATCTTGGGGAGGCCATAGATGCACGGGATAGCATCACCAGGGTACAGTCTGTAATACAGTTGTAGATCAATGACTTCTTCTTTCCTCAACTTCTGCAAGCAATCAATGATCTTCTTTTTGTACCCAATAAATGTATGTACAGTAAGTAAAAAACTAATCTAATATAAATACATAAATTCAGTTATATACAGGAGGTCATAAGGAAACAGTTCAAAGATGATCTGATGATTGTCAAGACACAGAGTTATCTATTACATAAGGGTGAGTTGTTGTACAAGTGTAGGGAGTGTTGAAGATTTGTGTTGGAGATATTTTGGAGAGAGTTTAGGGAGAGAGATTTAGGAGACTGAGGAGAGTAGGATAGGTGATAGGATGGAGCCAGCGAGGAAGAGGAGGTTTTCCCCTGTGTGGGAACAATTTGATCTGAAAACCAAAAACTGTTGAGAAACTCTCAACTCTGAATAAAAGTGAACAAAACTTCCCCTATCCTGTACATCATTGTCCAAGTTACACAAGCACAATCTGTGCCCTTTTCCTAGTTCCACCAGCACTTTCACTGTCCTCTGCCTGATCACGCTCTTGCCATTTTCAGAAAAACAGCTTAAGCTGCCATATTATGATATTACCATTTTGGGAAAATTTACACGCACAGAATAAGATAAGATAATAAGATAAGATATGCCTTTATTAGTCCCACAGTGGGGAAATTCCAGTGTTGCAACACACAGATCAAGAACAGGAGAAAAAAGCATGCAATAAAACAAGATAATAAATAATGGCTTAAATAATTTAAAAATATACCTAAAAATAGACTCTCGAGTATAGCTTAAAGGGACAGTGTGTAAGATTTTGACCCGTTAATTACTGAAATTGAAGATACCCATTCAAAAATACATTGTTTTCCAAGCCTTTTCACTTCCATCATGAAATCAAAGTATTCTTTTGGACTTAGATATAGTCACATAAAAGGGGGATCTTCCCCATGCAGAGGCAGCCATTTTGAATACGAGAGCCGCAGAAGGACATTTGGGCTCCGCCTTCGGCAAGGCTCGTGGTTTTGGGTAAACAACACAAGCATGCTGCTGGATCAGACGTCGTAATGGATCTAAACTAAATTGTTTTACTAAATTGATTTTATTCGCTGGATCCTTACGGACAAATTGAGAGCAAGTTTATGGTGAAATACAGAGTTTGACCTGTGCAAAGCATTCTAAGGTAAGCTAACCTCATTTTGTGCTTTTCCGTATAAAAGCCCCATGTGCTTGGGGAGTGATTGTTGTGCCGGGAAATGAATTGCATAGTCAAAAAGAGGAGACTGTAAGGTTTCATTTGATGTGTAGAGTGTCATGGTACATGATCGGGAATGTGTGTTTTCATGAGAAAAAAAAAAAAACGGGACCGCGCCCGGGTGACCCTTGAGGTCTGCCGTAGCTAAAACAGAAAGTGCAATAGCACCATCCACCTATGCGCAACGAATCCTACACACTGGGGCTTTAATAATAGCTAAATAGCTGATTACAAAATGTATTATACACATGTGATAATACGTGTACAGAAATTGTTTGGTCATAATTTTTTTGTAATTCATAATCATTTCCAACAAACATAACAGACACAAAAATTCAATGCATCACACATGATGTGGTTCAGATACAGCTGCCTGTGATTACACACTTGGCCAGTAGGTGGTTTCATGTGCACATGAAGCTTCGAGAAATGAACACTTTCTAGAGCCAGTTGGCTCAAATGGTTCAGTGCCTCATGAGGCTTCATCTCACCATCACTTCTTTTACTGGTAGAAACTTTTCAGGAGCTACTATGACCCTGCTGCCATTCTCTCAAGCACTCAGGTGGTGGCTCTAGTGACTTTACAAGTGAGTTTGTCAGAAAGAGCTCATGTGGGGCTCTGTTCCCCGGGGTCATGGTTCTACACAATCGCATCAAGTCCATGTAACACTATTACCGAATGCTGGCTTAAAGGAAAAGTAACGTTTTTTTTTTTTACAACCTGGGCCTTCTTTCGGCAATAAAACAAGTAGTTTTACTCACCCATAGCAGTTTGGTGTCATTTTGAGCAGTTTCGTAGAAGTTATGTTGTAGCGTATCCGTTAACTTGAGTGCTCGGGGCATTACTTTGCGGTCTCCAAATAACACAAACTTTAGCACTTTTCAAATCATAGAAGCCCAATATTTTAATCTACGATTTTGTTTGAAGCAAAAGTGGCCTGTAATCCGAGATTTAGCCATAGTTTCGAGTAGATGAGGACGCCAGTGCGCATGTGCGGACTGTGCTCTCAGCTCCCGGGACCCAAACATGAAACGCAAAGCTGTAAACTATGGATAAATCTCGGATTACAGGCCACTTTTGCTTCAAACGAAATTGCTATGGGTGAGTAAAACAACTTGTTTTATTAGCGAAATAAGGCTCAGATTGTAAAAAAAAACGTTACTTTTCCTTTCACACTATTGGGGGGCTGGACTGTTTGTGAATTGGGTTTTCAAGTTCTCCTTGTGCCTGGGTGACATCTCTCAGGGCACTTTGGTCTTCCACATTAATCAGAGGCTCGTGTATCTTAGTACTTCTCACCAAACCTAGCTCAACATCTGCAGATGGGTCACTGTTACTGTTCGGCGGCATTCAAGGACAGGTGAGATGCAGGCGACGAATTACCCTGTCGATACTTTGCAACTGACGTCACCAACATTCTTTGGGGCTGAGGCTAACTCGAAGCACTGAAGCTAAGTCGCTCAAGTCCATTTTCTATTTTGTTTTCAAACCATCTAAAAACTTCAAGCGGTGTATGCATTTCATCACCATGGCAACAGTGGAACAATGAACGTGACCTCAGCCATAACTCACCCCAGCCAAAATTAACCTGGACCCACTGAACTATCTTTGTTTGTGTGGAACAAGGAAAGAGTTTGGCCAGGCTAATTGTGTTCCAGGCTCTTCATAAATAGTGTATGTATGATAATGCACAGGTTTGAATAATGCATGAGGACAGGCCACTGCGCGCTGCTTAAGTCTTTATGGATGTTCATCTAATGGCTTCAGCTCCTGTGGAAATGTCAGAGCGGTACAGTGATGAAGCAGACACAACAGGGCTTTGAGCTATAGAATTACAGTAGGAGGGCTGTACATCAAGCACGATCATTTCTGCGTTATACAAGCTTGTTACGCCGGGTAGAAAGTAGTATAAAAACACAGGTTACCCATGCACGTCAAGCTTCTAATTGCTACTAAAGTTCTGTTTGTGAAGCATATTTTTGTTGTTTGAATGCGTACAAATTCCAGTTAAATGGTCTGTACGTGATTTCAAACCATGAGTCAGGAATAATGTTTTAGCTTGAGCTTTTAGTCTCGCCCACTCAGTCCTTTCTGCTGCTGTAATATTGCACCATGACACAGGAACTTTTGTCTGGGAGAATGTGATGTGATCGGTGATTCTTACAGCCTGTTTACACGAGAACGCTTACGGGTAAAAACGAAAAAAATATTTCATCGGAAGTGCCTTTTGTTTACACGTTGACGGCGTTTTTTGGGGCCTAAAAACGCAAAAATCTGAAACCAGAGTGGAAAAGTTAAATACGCTCCGCTGTAGCGTTTCCGTGTAAACTGCCCAAGACGCAAAACTGGTCAGATCTGCTCACGTCGCGTACGTGTTTATGTCACATAGATGCGGCATACCTTGATACCACAGATGTTCAAGCAGCTCTAGTCAACATACAAGAGTCATTTCAACAATTGTATAAATCGCACCCACACACGTGTACGGCGTACAAGTCTTTCTCACACTCTCACAGCCACAGACGCCAAGACAAGCGACTTCTGCATGAGGCACTTCAAATGTAAAACCCCATGTGATTTTATATTTTCTAATTCACTGTAATCCTCCTGTAATGTCACTATTTTCAGTACAATATTCAAAAACATGTCAACAAAAATACAAGTCACTGAAATGTTTGGAGCGGAACTTAAAGGAAAATTAACGTTTTTTTTTAACAATCTGAGCCTTCTTTCGGCAATAAAACAAGTAGTTTTACTCACCCATAGCACTTTGGTGTCAATTGGAGCAGTATCGCAGAACTTATGTTGAGCCGTTCTGTTCTACTAATGATCCCGTATCCGTTAGCATGAGTGCTCGGGGCACTGATTTGCGGTGTCCAAATAACACAAACTTTAGCACTTTTCAAATCACAGAAGATCGCTGTGTCAGGGTAGACTTTTAGTGGATTCCAAAACGGCCTGAAACCCGATATCGCAACAGAAAAGTAAAGTTCAGAGCGGTGTTAGCTTCTTTCGGACTAGCGGTGTTTACAAAACAGCTGAGTTCACGCGTGCGCACTGTCCTCTCTGATGACGTCATCAAATGAAACTATAGCTGCATATCGGGTTTCAGGCCGTTTTGGAATCCACTAAAAGTCTACCCTGACACAGCGATCTTCTGTGATTTGAAAAGTGCTAAAGTTTGTGTTATTTGGACACCGCAAAGTAATGTCCCGAGCACCATGTTAACGGATACGGGATCATTAGTAGAACAGAACGGCTCAACATAACTTCTGCGATACTGCTCCAATTGACACCAAACTGCTATGGGTGAGTAAAACTACTTGTTTTATTGCCGAAAGAAGGCTCAGATTGTAAAAAAAATGTTAATTTTCCTTTAACAACTCATTTAAAACGCAACTAGAACATTTTATTTTGAAGTTTTACCTTTCTCTTTTCCGGTACAGTCGTGGTTAGAAATGTAACTTGACGCTGTTGTGATGGGTTTTTTTGGGGGTTTTTTTCAGTCCAGTTATTTACAGCGCCTCCCTTCACTGGCTTTTGCGTCCACTTTTGCGTCTTCGTATAAACACGGATAAAAAATTGAAGACGAGATGCCACTTTTGCGTCTTCTGTTTTGATCGTCGCCGTATAAACGTAGCCTTAGTGAGTGGTGTGTCTGATTGAATGCAAAAGGAGACCCTGACAGTAGCTTAGTTACAGCCAAGAAAATGAATAGATTATATTTTACAATATCTTTTTTGTTTAGCAGCTTTTACTGTATAATGCATGTTGTAAAAGCATTTATCTTGACCAGATGAAAGTAAAATCAGGTACGGCCTAGTGAATTTTTCAACTGTGAGATTAAAGTTTTATCTTATCTTCAATATTTTTATCATCTATGTGATGCAGGTCTGATATGAATAGACTAGCATACTTTTCAGAAAATAGACAACTGTGCATGTCAAGGGGCACTTACACTAGATTTGTTGACCCATACCATGATTGTAGGTCCACACCATAGACTGTATAAAGAAGTGGACACCACCCATAGCCGGCTGGCTAGCACAACTGATAAGTCACTTGACGTTCACCTGGGGGACCCAGCCCACTTGGGTCAAGTGCAGAAGTGAATTTCTCATATGTGTCACTGTGTGTGAGATCAATAAAGTCTTAAAGGAAAAGTAACATTTTTTTTACAATCTGAGCCTTCTTTCGGCAATAAAACAAGTAGTTTTACTCACCCATAGCAGTTTGGTGTCACTTTGAGCAGTTTCGTAGAAGTTATGTTGTAGCGTATCCATTAACTTGAGTGCTCGGGGCATTACTTTGCGGGCTCCAAATAACACAAACTTTAGCACTTTTCAAATCATAGATCTTAGTCTACGATTTCGTTTGAAGCAAAAGTGGCCTGTAATCCGAGATTTAGCCATAGTTTCGAGTAGATGTGCGGAGTCACAGCTTATTTCACTCTCAGCTCCCGAGACCCAAACATGAAACGCAAAGCTGTAAACTATGGATAAATCTCGGATTACAGGCCACTTTTGCTTCAAACGAAATCGTAGACTAAGACATCGAGCTTCTATGATTTGAAAAGTGCTAAAGTTTGTGCTATTTGGAGCCCGCACGGGGCATATTACATGCTTGGGGAATATATTATATGCCCCGAGCTATGGCTAGAAGTTGCGCTAGGCTAACCACAAATCCAAAACATCTCTGGAAGTGCTCCATATGACACCAAAGTGCTATGGGTGAGTAAAACAACTTGTTTTATTACCGAAATAAGGCTCAAATTGTAAAAAAAAAACATTACTTTTCCTTTAATCTTAATCTTAATAGCATTCGGCTCCACTCAAATGAAACTTGCGATGCTAATGTTTACAGGGGCACATTTGGAGCCAGGCTCTCTATTAGGAATAGGATTTTTTAACAGACAAAATAGAAATAAAATAGAATAGAAATAAAAACACTGGGGTCATGTAGAGCGGGTTAATATGAACATTTAAAGACCAAAATGACGAGGCTCACTGCAGCAGTTACAGAGAGAGGGCCCACAATATTCCAGTGCAAGTCAATGGAAGCCAGGGTCAGTAGGAGCCAGAAGAGCTGCATGACAACTGCCTATTGGTTTATTTATGCAGTCTATGGTCCACACTCACACCTCCACAACACAACTGAGCCATGCCCCGGTCATGTCATCACACAGCACTGTTAGTTAAGATATGGATCCTCTTGATATTTGTTCACAACCTCACGAGAATCCATCCTGAGATACTCCCAAATGCACTATGCATTTGTGGGCAGGAAAGATGTCTGTGGTTTTCGCTCAACTGGATGGAACCAAAGTTAGATTTTTTGGCTTGTACCGCTCTTGTTTAAATATTCATTGATTGTATTAATAATCCTGCAGTACTCAGTTCAGAGGGCTACAGATATCAATCCGGCATGAGCCAGGTTCATTTTTACTCAGATGTGTGTCTGCTGGTGCTGCTTTAAAGGCTGGCCCTGCTCCAAACAGCACTGAAACTTTGTCCTAAACAAAGACTCTTTGAATACCAAATGTGTGTAAAGAGGTAAATTTGAATGTGTATGAATCATAACACAGTTCTATTCAAGTTCATTTG
Source organism: Paratrypauchen microcephalus (assembly GCA_036785185.1). Taxonomy (NCBI): domain Eukaryota; kingdom Metazoa; phylum Chordata; class Actinopteri; order Gobiiformes; family Gobiidae; genus Paratrypauchen; species Paratrypauchen microcephalus. The sequence continues at coordinate 83,504 of JAVJIX010000089.1, read as the reverse complement.
TAAATTCCAATTACAAAAGTGTGCTTAGAGGACATTACAGATAGAGATGCAATCAAGCTGATAAACAAGCCAACAATAAAACTGGTGTCCCTGTGCAAGGTCCTGTCCTTGGACTCTCCTTGTGATACAAACAGCCCTGCCTCTGTTATAGTGTGAACACTGCTGTCAGCTCCTCTGCACAGTCTATGCCTGCGTTCGTGTTCACATTATGGCGCACTGAGATTTGGATTCATAACTCGCAGAAGACTTCAAATGAATGCAGACTATCCAAGGCCTGGTAAAAATAGTAGCGCTCATGTAGCAGGAGCAGCACAGTGCTGTCTCAGGGCTTCTCTTTTGTCTCCAGTGATCAGTGCATCAGAATAATATGTGCGTGTGTGAGGCGTTTGATCTGTGAGTGCACTTTTAGAACCAAAGATTTTAATTAGCAAAGACCTAAACACCTGGAACCAAGTGAGTGTGGGGTGGAAAGCAAAACATTTTCTATGTTCCATCAGTCAGACAAGGTGAACTTTTCATCGCTAAAAGAAATACTGTACCTTCAAAAAAAATAATGGCAGTGGATAAAATGCAACGTTTCTTTGGTGATCACCTGTTTGAGAACACTGACAATTTGTGTATACAAGAAACCTTCTTGCCCATACAGGAGTTAGACAAGCTTAATTCTGTTCATAGTGATTTTCATGGGACAGGAGAGTCCACACCGGATCTAAGCTTGGGAATTGTGCATGGCAGAATACCTGGTGGTGTTGCCATAATGTGGCACAAGAAATATGATCCTGTTATCACTGTGATCAGACTAAGGCCCTGTCCCCACCACAACGTTCCTGTTTTGTTTTTTTTTTACCCGGGGTGAAAAAAGTGTCGTCCACACACGTGTTGGATCAGAAAACCTTCGTGTCAAGATGAGCGTGGAGCGCTGAGTGAAAACGATGTAGTACATATGTCACACCGATAAGTGGCGCTGTAAACCGGAAAGAGCCAGAGTCACCGGTAACGCAAGACTACAAAGAGCACATGCGCAGAAAGTCCTTTCTCTTTCATAAACAAGCAAACACGTGTACTTTAGGGACCGTCAAAAAAAGCAGTTTTTGCCTATAAATCGATAGTTTGTATTACTTACTATCGTTTTATTAGATAGACATTAACAAGTAGAACTCTCGTTAACCTTGCTCATGTTATTTACGCAAAATGATTGTTTGGACTTTACTACGGGAATGTTAAACCTACTCGGACATTATGTTGGCTTTTCGGCGAGAATATACAACCGAGGACCATCACCAAAGGGCAGCTATATAGTTGTGTGAATTTGTGTAAGGAAAACAGAAATGCGTTCATATATTTTTGTGTGTGATACTGCATGTGCCTGTTTGTAAAAGGTAAATTTTCATTCAATAAAAAAGACAAGAAATGGTTGCTCTATTTCTTTATTTACAGCACACAACACCCTCAAATTGGTATGTGCTCCTCATTGTCCACAATCTGCCTTTTCATTGACGGGATTTTTTCAGTTTTAAAATACGTGTTTAGCTTTGAATTGGCAAACACTCGTGCGTCGTGCGTACTGCCAGGCCACTTAACAGTAACGTCCATAAACCGGTACCTGTAGTCACACACCACTTGTATGTTGAGGGGATGTTTGCCCTTTCTGTTGATGAAGGCCATGGCGTTGGTGGATGGCTGCTTGATTTCAACATGGGTCTCATCGATCGCTCCCAAACATTGTCAGGTCTCACCAAAACCTTCTTCGGGTGGCCCTTCTTGTTGTTCTCGGCCGCGGGGTGAAAAGAATCCGACATGCGTAATTGTGCATGTATCTCCCCTGTTGTCGCACTGCATTGCAGATAAACAGGGTTTGATGTAGCAGTGCAAATAAACTTCCAAATGTCTGTAAAATATACTGAAGTCCATTGTCCGCCATGGTTGTTATCTGGTCGTTACCTGTGGAAGGCGCAGGGTTATCTTCTGGTCACCGATCAGCGCGACGTCATCATTTTCCCAACAGTCGCGTTTTTCGGCGCCCAAACAGCAACACAACCCCCTGCGTTCTCCGACTTCTCCACTCTGGAACCCGTTTTTGGAAAACACCGTTCTCACCCCCAAAAACGCCGGCGCCGTCTGGACGACAGGCCCAAACGCACACAAACTTCCCCGTTTCCTCCAAAAAACGTTGAGAATTGACTGGTGTATAGGAATCCAAGTTATAATACTGTGTTTAAGATAAGATAAGATAAGATAATCCTTTATTTGTCCCACAATGGGGAAATTGCAGTGTCACAACGCAAGTTTCAGAAACAGTTGGAAAAAGAGCATGCATCAAAAATTAAGATAAATAATAATAAGTATGTACAGTGAACCCTCGTTTATCGCGGGGGTTAGGTTCCAGAAATAGCCCGCAATCAGTGAAATCCGCGAAGTAGGACAATTTTATATTTTACAATTATTCTACATGTACCAGACACATTATACACCTAACATTTTTCTCTTGTTTAAACACTTAAACTTTTGTAGATTTTCATTAAAATATATTAATAGTGGGGGGGGGGGCACGTGACACGCGGACACGTGCGCGCGGACACGTGCGCGCGGACACGTGCGCGCGGACACGTGTGTTTGTTTTGGTACCACATATCCATGCCATGTGCGAAAGTCGAGTGGAAAGCGACCTGGATATCATTTTGGGCAAGACTCAAGCCAATGCTAACAGTGCCAAACCGCTAACAGACGCCTCTGAGCACCAGTCCTCACCACAAGACCAGGTAAGACCAACCTGCGCTCACAAGAGTTGGTTGCATTTCACCCCGGCTCCAAAATCAGACCGCTATCAATGCGTCGCCAATACTCCACAGTTCTCTAGGACAGGGTCGGGTTCGTCCTCTCGGCGTGACGGGGAAGAGCCACTGTCTCCTCTGTGCGCACGAGTGTCCTCCCCCCGCTGCGGCTCCCTCGAATGCGGCTCTCCCCGCTGCGGCTCCCCCGGACGCCGCGCGGCCAGGCGCCAGGCCCGTCCATGTTGATTCTTGGCTCTTCCATGGTCCGGCTCGCACTCAGTCTCTTCCATGGCTCGTGCAAGTAAACAAAGGCCACACCTCCTGTCACCCAGGCGCTCTCGTGAAGGACATCTGAGACTCTGTCCCTACCACCCTGCGTCACCATCCCTGGTCTAGACCTGGTTTAGTCCTGGTCTAGACCTGGTTTAGTCCTGGTTTAGACCTGGTTTAGTCCTGGTTTAGACCTGCTTTAGACCTAGTTTAGTCCTGGTCTAGTCTCCTAGCTAATCAGGGCGCAGGACAGAATGTTACACTGTAAAAAAAAGTTACACTATAAAAAAAATTGAAAAAAAATTGAAAAAAAATTGGAAAAAAAAATCCGCGAACAGTGAACCGCGATACAGCGAGGGTTCACTGTACAATCAACTAAAAAACACAACAGTGTAAGGTTAAAGGCACAGGAACGCTGCACAATAAATGTCTTTGATTCTGAGCAGTGAACAAACAGCAGTTCAGTAATATATAATATCACTACAATAAAGTGACTCAGATGATTCTGTACAGTGCAGTGATGGACAGTGGTGGTTAAATAAATAAGTAGCAGGTAAAGTGACTTTAAATAATATTGCACATGTAATTATTACTATGGAGATGAACATGACTAGCATTGATCATTGTTTATAGTTCTAAATGTGACGGCTCTGAACTTGCAAAGACTGGCTTTTATTAGCTCTTTAATTGAAGACAGTGATTGCACTTGTATTTATGTAATGGGTGATTTTAATGCAGATATATCTGATGTAAAGTCGTTTGGTCAGCATTTAATACAGTTTTGTGAGAATAATAAGTTAAGCTTGTCAAGTAAGGCCTCTTTGCCCCATGACAGCTACATGTATGTGAGTGAGGTCTGGAATGCTACATCATGGCTGGATCGCTGCACTGTAGACGCTCATGGAAGTGAAGGCTGAGATCTTGTCTGGGATGGCAACAGCAGATCACATACCTGTCTCTTTCACGTTGAATGTAGAGACAGGGCTGGACTGGGACAAAAAAACGGCCCTGGCATTTTTGGCTCAGAACGGCCCCTCATAATTAGCGGAGCACAACAGCCTAATTTATGTTTGTGTTCCCGAAAGTAATGTATTTTACTATTGTCATGTCTTGGCTGAGGGGAAACACCTTCTTCACTACAGGGTTTGTAGCATCTTGCTTTGGGAGGTGATTTAAAAATTCTTGCATTCTAACAGGCTCTGGACTCAACAGCTTGGCTCGACTAGACAGGAAGAGGGACAGATTATTACAGTTTATTAAGTGATAAATAGAAAACCTAAATTAAAAATAAAAATATTGGGAAGTACCTGGAAAAACTGTGGAACTATCTAAACCATCAAAACATTTAGTATCTTTAGGTAACATTTTTATTTTTGATAATGATCAGATAAATCTCATACTAAGGCAGCATGTGACAAGGCAAGATGGCTGAGCGGAAGTAACGATGCTCTCACTTAAGGTCGCTTAAGGCTACATCCACACGGCAACGCAACGCAGGATATTTTTCTTACTGGGTAAAAAAAATACCACGTCCACACTGGGAACGGATCAGTAAAATATCACATACACATGGCAATGGCACTGCAGGACACTAAAGGATATGAAAATGGACTTTTAACTTCTACTTGGACACATGACATGTTCGTGAGACCTTCGGGACAGGTTCCGGACACCAGGCCCGGCGCCAGACATAAAATATTAAGGGGGCGATGAGTTTATCACAGGGGGCGGGGTCGCGTCCCACACACACACACATATCCCACTCCTTGCGTGTGTAATGGGTCAGGCGCGCTCCTCGAGAGCTCGTGTATTTAGACTACACCTTTGTATGAGACTAACTGAGTAAGAGTAAAAAGTGATGAGAGTTTTGTTTATTATTATTTGAACGTAGACCCTCGGTCAAGTGATCTCCTGCATACCACAAAACCAAGCCAACAAATGATCTGAGCAACGCTAAGAGACAGTGCATTAACGCCACATAACCCTCCACCACAAGCGCAAACACAGCGCAATTGGGCAATGCGCAACACAGCGCAACTCTCACATCTGAGGGGGCAGGACTGATGATGTGAGGGGGCGTCGCCACCAAACGCCCCCTCGTGGCGCCGGCCGTGTGACACGTCCCTTTCTCCGGAGCTCGTGTACAGAGTGCGATTTAGCTCCGAAACACACGATATGCGAATTATCAGAAAACACTGCAGTCAGTGAGTCATAATTATTATCATCCAAAAGTTCTCTCTCCATTATGCGTAAACCATTTATAAACCAGATCTAAATCGAATCTAAACCAGGTAATAACTAACTGAGGTCTGGGTGGGTGTCAGTCTGTTATCTCCACGGCCTCACGCACAGTTTGCCCACACACGTCGTTACGCACAGACCCGGCACGGCACGGCACACTCACGTTTTGAACATCTTCTCCATGTCTTTGACCGGTTTTCAGGAGAACTCCTTGAATTCGGTGTACGGGTTGAACACTTTGCTCATGTGCACTTCTCCGCGGCCCTCGTTCAGCTCCCCGCGCCGCTGCAGCTTCGCCCCCAGCTCCAAGTCCGCGCTCTCGGTGCTGGGTTTGTGGGACGCCAGGTCCACGGCCACCGGCTCCGCGGCCCCGTCCCCGATGAACAGGCGCCGGTTCAGTTTGGAGGAGAGCTCGTCTGTAGCCATGGTCCGGACGGTTTGGGGGGAGCGCGGAGATGGAGCAGGCGGGTTTAAAAGAATCTGGCGAATGTTGTGCTGTAAGCTGCAGTACTTTTTTTTTTTCAATAACGCAAGTAAACTTAACAGTGACTGCTGCGGCTCCTCTCCCTGTCCCTCTTCAGCCTGGGCTGCAGAGGACATGGAGGCTCCAGCCCTTCCAGAGTGAGGCTTTTTAATGTTTTCGCCCGCTAATTCTCTGCACCTCCTTTCTTGCGCTTTTCCGATTATGAAACTGGCGCGGATCAGCGCAGGGAAAGGGGCGGGACCGCTCTCGTAAGCTTCTATATCCTGATTGGTTTAGTCCACTGTCTATATTGACGATGGACCAATGGGCCGCCTCCTTTAAATTGTGGGCCGGTGACCGGGCTCTAGGTTAAAAAAAAAAAAAAAAAAAAAAAAACAGCATCGGCCCCGGCCCCCGAGGACTGTCGGCCCACCGGGAAAATGCCCGGTATGCCCGATGGCCAGTCCAGGCCTGTGTAGAGAGCTGACATGAGTTCACTATGAAGGAGAATCGTACTTACAATGAGAAAGTTGAGTGGGTAAGTTCACAGAATATGATCTGCAGAACTAAGAGCTACTATAGTCTGATGGACAATTACCTTTGAAATGTTAAAATTCCTCATAATGTTTTAATAGTAAGTGGTCTAAGTAATGCAAGTAAATCATTCTGTAAATCATAGAAGGTCCAAGCCACAAAATGTCAGACCAGGATGGAATGAGCATGTGAGTAAAGTCCATCAGGATGCCAAGGAGGTCTTCAGTAAACGGGTCTCTGCTGGTAGACCAAGGAGTGGGCCCGTATGTGAGTTAAAGATAGATGATTTAAATATGCTGTGTGTTTCATCAAGCGGAATGAACAAACTCATAGGGCTGATTCCTTTTGAAAATTGTTACAAATCATGTGCTTAAGATTTTTGGAAAGACATACACAATATGAATGTCTCTAAAATCCCTCTGTCCCTGACCATTGAAGGGGTTACTGGACCGGACAATATCATTGAACTTTGGAAAAAACATGATAGTGATTTATTCAATTTTGTCTAGAGAGCAGATTTTAATGTTGTTGATGTTTCTCCTGAAGACGTGACCATTACTGTTAAAGGTCCAGTGTGTAGGATTCGTGGCGCATAGGTGGTGTAGGTACCATACACTTCCTCTTTTGGCAACGGCAGACCTCGAGGGTCACCCGGGCGCGCCGTAACGCGGACAGCTCGCGTACCAGCGCACCCGGCGCTGTGTGAGCTCTCGCCGACAACTACGGTATAAATAAAACGCGGTCCCGTTTTTCTGCAATTCATTTCCCGGCACAACAATCACTCCCCGAGCACATGGGGCTTTTATACGGAAAAGCACAAAACGAGGTTAGCTTACCTTTGAAGGCTCTGCACAGGTCAAACTCTGTATTTCACCATAAACTTGCTCTCAATTTGTCCGTAAGGATCCAGCGAATAAAATCCAGTAAAACAATTTAGTCCAAAACACGTGTTAGATCCATTACGACGTCTGATCCAGCAGCATGCTTGTGTTGTTTACCCAAAACCACGAGCCTTGCCGAAGGCGAAGGCGGAGCCCAAATGTCCTTCTGCGGCTCTCGTATTCAAAATGGCTGCCTCTGCATGGGGAAGATCCCCCTTTTATGTGACTATATCTAAGTCCAAAAGAATACTTTGATTTCATGATGGAAGTGAAAAGGCTTGGAAAACAATGTATTTTTGAATGGGTATCTTCAATTTCAGTAATTAACGGGTAAAAATCTTACACACTGTCCCTTTAAACAAATCGCTGCTGCAGTTAAAGGAAAAGTAAAGTTTTTTACAATCTGAGCCTTATTTCTGTAATAAAACAAGTTGTTTTATTGTTTTACTCACCCATAGCACTTTGGTGTCATATGGAGCACTTCCGGAGATGTTTTAGATTTGCGATCTCCATCATGTGAGTTCTCGGGGCACTTGTTTGCGGTCTCCAAATAACACAAAATTTAGCACTTTTCAAATCATAGAAGCCCGATGTCTTAGCCTACGATTTCGTGTGGACAAAAGTGGCCTGTAATCCGAGATTTAGCCATAGTTTCGAGTAGATGAGGAGGCCAGTGCGCATGTGCGGACTGTGCTCTCAGCTCCCGGGACCCAAACATGAAACGCAAAGCTGTAAACTATGGATAAATCTCGGATTACAGGCCACTTTTGCTTCAAACTAAATCGTAGATTAAGACATCGGGCTTCTATTATTTGAAAAGCGCTAAAGTTTGTGTTATTTGGAGCCCGCACGGGGCATATTACATGCTCGGGGAATATATTATTTGCCCCGAGCTATGGCTAGAAGTCGCGCTAGGCTAACCGCAAATCTAAAACATCTCTGGAAGTGCTCCATATGACACCAAAGTGCTATGGGTGAGTAAAACAACTTGTTTTATTACCGAAATAAGGCTCAGATTGTAAAAAAAACGTTTGAAACGTTGAAATTTGCCAGTCACAGATTGGGGGCACTGCTCTGTTTTACTGGAATGTTAATGCATGGTACATTGGCCAGTTCTATTATGTCTGTCCTGCTGGTACCTGTAATTAAGGACAAAACAGGGAAAATCTCCAGCATAGATAACTACGGGCCAACTGCATTAGTCAATGTGCTCTCAAAGGTATTACAAAAAAATACTTCTAGAGCAATTTCAGCAATATAGGCACCATTGATGAGCAGTTTGGGTTTAAAAGTAAACATGGGACTGACATGTGCATCAACTCTTTAAAGGAGGCTTTAAGTAAGTACAGAAGGCTAAACTCCACTATGTTTCTGTGCTTCTTAGATGCCTCAAAAGGCTTTGATCACATCAATCATGGCAAAATGTTTGTAAAGTTGCAGCAGCGAGGTGTTCCTCCCAATTTAACTGGGCTCGACATTTCTGGTATACAAACCAAACAGTGAAAGTCAGATGGGGAACTGTCGCCTCTGAACCTTTTACTGTGAAAAACGGGGTGAGACAGGGAGGGATCCTGTCACCTATGCTCTTCAATTTATATATGGACGATTTATCCCAGAGATTAACATAGTGTAAGACAGGCTGCAGGCTGGGAAATAGACTTTTGAACCATCTACTCTATGCAGATGACCTGGTCATCATGTCCCCTTACTCTGTAGGTCTACAGCAACTGTGGAGAGGAATATGATATTAAGTTTAGCTTCAAAAAGAGTGTTGTGATATTGGTGAGGACTAAGGAACACCTAAAGACTCTGTTTCCTGCTTTTTACTTGTCTGGTGCACAGCTATCTGATGTTGATAAGGTCAGATACCTTGGTCACATGATTAGGAGTGATCTCAGGGATGATGATGACATTCAGAGGCAGTACTGCAAACTGTACACACAAGCAAATACGGAAATGTCATATGTGTACATGTAATGTGAAAATAGCTGTGTTCAGAGCTTACTGCACACCACTCCATAGTGCCCACTTGTGGTGCAGTTACAGGAAAACTACATTTAAGAAGTTGCAGGTTGAGTATAATGATGGAGTTCATATTCTGGTGAAAGTCCCTCACTGGACAAGTGCCAGTTTGCTGTGAATAATGTCCCTAATTTGAATGCTGTGATCAGAAACATGTACTAATTTATGAAGCGCCTTGAGGATTCACAAAATAAAATTATAAATGTTTTAATAACACTTGAGCAGAGCAGTGTCAGATTTACTTCTGAACTTTGGTGGCACTGGAGGAACTGCTTATATGCACAGTAGACCATTATTACTGTTTTGTGTGCTTTCTGTCTTTTCTTTTAAATATTCTATATGGAGCTATTGGAGTCTGAAATAAAGTTTGATTGATTGATTACAGTGGTACTTCACCTTACGAATGAAAATTTCAAGTTACGAAACGCCTTCACGGTAAATTTTGGTCTCTAGATACGAAAGAAAATTCAAGTTACGAAACGCGAAATCTCAAAAATTCAAATAATGCGCTCAGCCACACACATTATACGCTTTTCTCAGACTGAATTTAAACTTTTGTCACATTTGTCTCTCGTTTAAACACTCAAACTTTCATAGATTTTCAACAAAATGTATGAATAATGGAGTGTGGGGGGAAGGAGGAGGGGGGAGAAAACTGCGCTCTGACACGTGTGTGATAGCGGCATGTGTGACAGCTGACCCGGCTGCCAGCAGGTCTAGACCTGGACTAAACCAGGACTAAACCTCGACTAACCCTGGACTAAACCTGGACTAGACCAGGACTAGACCAGGTGGATTAAAGCGCCGCGCGTGGGTCTATTTCCTGGTTTCGTTTCGAGTCACAGCTGAGGCGAGCCGCTGCTCGCACGCAAGAGGCGCGGTGTTCTAGACCTGCTCTCCAGGGCCACTCCAGGCACGGAGCCCCAGACATCCAGGGACCCAGGGGGACACTGCCAGCCCGCCTTAAGAGCTCCCTAAGCGGGCATGGGTCCGGGGATTGTCCCGGTCACCGGCCTGGAGGTCTTGAAGAGGCCGACCTCACGGTTCTATCCTCTGTGAGCATCTTACGCGGGCAGGTCTAGAGCAGGTCTAGTAGAGCAGCTCTTGCATGCACCTTAGCTGTGACTCGAAACGAAACCAGGTTTAGTCCAGGTTTAGTCCTGGTTTAGTCCAGGTCTAGACCTGCTGGCAGCCCCCGCGCCGGGTCAGCTGTCACACATGCCACTATCACACACGTGTCTTCTCCCCCCTCCCCCTTCCCCCCACACTTCACTGTTAATACATTTTGTTGAAAATCTATGAAAGTTTGAGTGTTTAAACGAGAGACAAATGTGAGAAAAGTTTAAATCCAGTCTGAGAAACCAATCAGGACGCAGAACACAATGTTACACTATAAAAAAAAACGTACACTATAAAACAAAAAACTTGGATCGGGGCCTTGGAACGAATCAGGCTTTTTCCATTGAAATAGCTACTCAACTTACGAATTTTTCACATTACGAAACCACTTCTGGAATGAATTAATTTCGTAAGGTGAGGTACCACTGTATTTATAAAACCTACAGCTATTACACAAGAATAATAAGCAAACACACTAACATGTGGTGCAGGACATTAGAAGCATTCATGTGAGCACTAGAATAGCTGGCTACACTTGTGATGACCTCAGTACGTTTGAGAAACAGCGTGGGTGACAGTGCGTTATCAGTTTGATTTATTTTTTTTATTTAGTTTGAGACAGGGACAGAGCACAAACTACATTAACCTTCACAGGAGAGATGCATTGTGCAGGTTGTAGCACTAGAGCTCATTTCCACCTGTAGTCTCTGGTGAATGTAGAGAGCTTCCAGGACTGCTGTGTGTGGTATTTTCAGATGAGGGAACAGTTCCTCCAGGTCTCTTGTGGATGTTATCCTGGATGACATGGAGATGAACACCACTGCTGATCCTTGATGCCAGCAAGTACATCTTGAACTGGAAGCATGTAGCATTGTGAATTATGTTAGCATAAAAATCTGAACAAGCATCAACTCCAGCTACTCTAACCTCTCCCTGTGGTGCCCTGACAAAGCTAATGCTAAAAGCATGTTCTTGCGCGGTGCAAGTGGAGTAACATGGCAGCACGGGGCTCGGCGGACATGTTCGTAGGAGCTGGGGTCAGAGTGGATGAGAGTGGAGCGTGACGGTGTGTTTGTGTGCAGAGGAGAGGCCAGAAGAGGCTGGGGCTTTGGGAGCACCACAGGGATCAGTGAGATACTCCCCGGTAACTGTCAGACTGAGTTTGTTTTTAAAGCATAGCTAACTTAAAGGTGCATTGTATAACTTTTCTGGTAGAGGGTCCATCACCTGCTTGGTTCTATGCATGTCATTGCTCAGCCCGGAATGTTCCACAGTATGACAGTAAACAGCCCTCCCTTACATTTATTCAATTACAGGTGGTTTTAGAGCTAAAAAAAATAAGATATGATAAGACTTTACCTTGAAAAACAAACGTTTTGACTGTGAGCGGGGTCACCTCTCCACAGATCTGACCCGTAACTTACTCTAGTTTGGTCTCCATGAAGAGGGAAAGATTCGATGTCATACTGTGAAACATTCCAGACAAAGCAATAACCATGAAGAAAAGCATTTGATGGACCCTCAACCAGAAAAGTTACCACCAGTAAAAGGGATAGTGGGCGGTTTGACAAACTGATCCGTAAAGCTGGTCACATGATTGGCTGTGAGCTGGGGGGTATTCCATGAACTTCGCTAAACATAGCGGCGCCTAAGTGGTTAAGCCTCGAAGTAGCGGCAACTTAGACTAAAGCGTGAAGTCGTTCCACTAACGCAGTTCAGCTGTGCCTCAGCGGCGCTAACTTCAGCCGCACCTATCCTGTCCTGGCCTAGCCGCATGCACGTGGTACGTAAGAAGCCCAGAACAAGCGACTGTCGAAAACACAATCATGGTGAAGAGTTGGGAAAATTATTTCAGCACATCAGAACAGAAGTTGCTTTTGGAACTCTGCAACGCACTTGCAATAACCAAGGCGAGAGACATGGCGTGGCAGAAGATCGCCGACCGTTTAAATGCGTAAGTTAAGTTCTATAACAGTGCTGAATGTTGAGTTTTTTTAAGTATGTTTTTACGATCGGTATCAAGACAAGTCCATGGGGGAGAGGGCTTGGTATGGTTTGTCATAGTCATAGTCATAGTCATAGTTTGCTTTATTGTCGAAAACAATCATGTACATGTACACAGAGTGATTGTCACGTGGGAAACCGGAGATCGATACCCAAGGAGAGCAGTTGATGTCATAAAATGTTTATATTCATATTTGTAGAGCAGTCTTGTCAGTTTTTTTACTGTGTAAAAGTATTTGCACCAAGTAATATGTTAAATTGTGTTATCTTGTCTTTGAGCAGGAATAATGTGAAGAGGACTGTTTTACAGGTAAAGACAAAGCATAAAGTGGTAAGTAGGCTAATATTAATATTATTATTCAGTGAAATTAGTAATACTGTTGAAATGGTACCTTAATTTAATTTAAAATGAACAGTAGCTACCAAGCCACAGGAGGTGGGAGCCCCCCTCAAAACCTTTCACCTGCAGAGGAGCTGGCACTGGCCCTAAACCGGGGTCACCCACTGGTGGAGGTAATTGAAGGAAGGACCCCATCAAAGATCCTTCCTGCGAGTTCTTGTGAAGAGTATATTCAAGGTATTCTGTAGGCTAATGCTTGCTTCAGCTGTGATCCAAGCATTTGTATTTTTAATTTTATGCTTGTGTTCTAGTTACTGAAGATGGTGTACACTTGGACCCTCCTCAGCAGTCCTCCAGCAGTGCCTTGCCTGACCCTCAGCAGTCCTCCAGCAGTGCCTTGCCTGACCCTCAGCAGTCCTCCAGCAGTGCCTTGCCTGACCCTCAGCGGTCCTCCAGCAGTGCCTTGCCTGACCCTCAGCAGTCCTCCAGCAGTGGCCTCACACCAGAATGTCATACCTAATGTCTTTTATTGTTTTATGCCTATTGATGGAAATTGATAAATAGGATTTCATTAAAGAGGCTTGCACAACACAGATAGTCATGCGGGAGGTGTGCGGAACTGTTTTTTGACACTGTTTACTTCCGGTACATATTCATTGCGACACGGCCTGATTAAGCCTCATCTTTAACCTGCCCAGGACCAGGCTAGCTCAGAGAACTGTGTTGCCGCAGTAACCCAGCTGGGACTAATGTTAGTGAGAGTCATGGAACCGAACTCTCACTAAAACTAGCGCGGACTATCGAATAAAGCCAGGCTTTGTGCTTAACCGTGTTGATGGAATACCCCTCTGGAGACATTTGTCATAGTGTGGGACAGGAGGACACTAGACAAACTGCTCTCCATCATGGACACTCCTGCTCACCCACTGCACCAGACCATAGAGGGACAGAGGAGATAATTCTCCAACAGGCTCCTACAGCTCCACTCAAACAGTGAGAGATACAGGACTTCATACTAAGTGTTGTAAATTTGGTCAGGCACTAGCAGGCAGCTCAGAGGTCCTTAGCACCATGGCAACAATTCTGGCCTTGCTTGTGGCATCAGTTTGTCCTATTTTGTGTCTGCGTCTGTGACAGAGGTGGGTTAGGAATATTTATTGATTGTTCTTTAACCTTACAGTGGAGGGCCTTTTTTGAGCAATTGTCCCTAAAAGGACCTCTCCAAATTAAAATCATTCCTGTTATTGAAGTATATGGATTATATACAAATGTTTGGTCTCTGTGTAAAGGGAACATTCTCTAGTTTTACCCTCAGCATTTACATTCACTCCAAATGTGATTGGAAAAAAGTTATACACCTTGGAACACCAAAAAAAAAGTGGTTTTTTTATCCTCGCCTAATTTTTTTCTAAATATAAAAGGTGTCTATAGCTGCTGTTCATAGCTGAGGCCTAAAATACACTATCTTTCAATACAATAAGTTGTTGACCACTCAAATTTCAAATTGGGAATCAATAGCTGTAAAAATGAACTTTTTACTCCACTTTTGTTATACTTTGTCCACAGGGATCATGCTTTTATCCAAACCTATCCAAACCTATCCAAATTGGAAACATTTAGAAAACGTTTAATAACTTTTGACTCATTCAACCTACAGACATCATTGAGGGCTCTACTGAAAGCTTACAACTAGAGGAATCCATTTCTGCACACAAGGTCACTATATTATGTCCCTGAGAATTACATTCTATAAAAAAAGTGTTTTTTTCTATCAAAAATAGACCAAACAAGTGTTGAAAATGAAAATATGTATTGAAAAATTCTATAACACTGCACACTGTATACATTTTCGAAAAACCATAGACACTAAACGTTACACACATATTTACAGGTATTTACACACTAAGAGTCTGGTGTGTTCCACTGACTCTAGCAGTCCCTTGTTTGAATAAAGCAGAGTGCAGTGTCACAGGTAGAACATTTTACAGCTGTCTTTGACTGACATCTTCTACACTTCAGCCTGCCATTTGTGCGCTCACCACTGCTGCCCATCCGTTCTTTGTTGCTCCGGTCGTGGTAGGGCTCCTTATCTGCAGTTGGGCTTTATTGGTACACAGTGATGACACTAGTAAGAAAAACACAAAAATATAATAGGAAATAAGCTCAAACTATGCTTTCTAAAATGTTATTTTCAAAGATCAAAGTCAGCTTTATTGTCAATTCTCCCATATGTGTTCAACATAGTGAATCGAAATTTTGTTTCTCTCTGGCCAAGTAGTGCAAAAACAGTGTACAAAATACAATAAAGACAAAACTAAAACTATCTAAGACAAAAATCTAAATCTAAAAACTAAAATCTATTCTTATTTATTTTTCTTATTTATTTTATCTAAACACCCAATAAATAATAGTAGGTCTATTTTACAAAAAGTGATCTAAATGCACAAAAAAAACTAATGTTTATTGTTTTATTTTTATTCAAATACTACATCAAATACATAATAAAATGATACTTACACACTCAGAAGTACATCCTTCATAAACAACGCCTCCTCACAGTCCATATGTTTCCTGATTCTCCACTTCCGACTGCTCCAGAGCTGAAATCGACTTGTGCAGTCTCCAAACTTAAATATTTTCTCTTTCCAGTCCTTTTAGCCATATTTTCAATCAAGGAAACTCAAATCAACAGCAAAGGCGCAAGACGCATGGCTGCGCGTAAATTACGCGCAGTTTACGCACGGAGCAAAGTTTCGCGTTACGCAGCTGTTTCACGTGGAACTTGTTGTGAAAGGCCTAACAAACTACATGTCTCCCTGTTCAGCTGCTCATTGGCTGTTCGCCTGAACTGTCAATCATCCTGTGTAACCTAACTTGTTGACTCAGCAAGCGTGAACGTCGTACTTGATTTTTACCGGAGCGTCACACATGATTGGACCTTTATAGGTCTAGCTCAGCCCAGACATCTTCTTACTGGCCGGTTTATGTGTCATTATTAAGTATACTCTCGTGTTTAGCTGCTGCTAGCGCGGTTTTAGCGAGGAAAGTTATATTTTGCTTGATTTAGGCTAAAGAAGTGAAAAAAAAACACTGGCGCTTATGTAAGTTGGGAAGACTTTCGCCATCGTATTGGATCTAAAACGTGTTTTGGACTAAATTGTTTTACTGGATTTTATTCGCTGGATCCTTACGGACAGAATGATACCAAGCTTGTGGTGAAATACAGATGTTTGACCTGTCCAGAGCATTCAAAGGTAAGCAAAGTAACAAACCGCGTTTTGTGCTTTTCCGTATAAAAGCCCCATGTGCTCGGGGACTGATTGTTGTGCCGGGAAATGAATTGCATAGTCAAAAAGAGGAGACTGTAAGGTTTAATTTGATGTGTAGATGTCATAGGACACGTTCGGGAATGTGTGCTCTTATATGGAAAGAAAAAAAAAAACAGTGAACAAGCCCGTGCACGGGCCGGTCACAGCGTAAGAAGTTAACTGTGCATGGGACAAAAACGAAATGGGACAGCGGTTGTCGCGCCGGATGTGACGCACATCCCCTTTAAACCACGCTCCGAACCGTGCACTCTCTGAAATGGGAAACGGCTTATCTTTCTTGCCTAGCGATCCCTTCTTTACTTCCTCTTTTTGTTCCCAGAACTCCTGACTCAGACTCCAGCATTCCGGCTGCCGGCTCTTCCCCTACGAATCACCTACTTATCTTTGGACATAAAATTTTGGTTATTTTTTGCATCTTTGCCGTGAGTCTATTATTTGGGTCCCTCCTTTTGTTGAAAACCCATGGTTGGCTCAGAATGTCACACAGAAAGAGTTACAGCGAAATTAAGAGGAACAAGAAGATTTGGAAAAAGAACGTGATTGACTTCAAGAAATCCACGATGGTGAGAGGGCCTATCCCAGTGCAAACCCCATTAATGGACAGAACAAGAATGCCACTATAGAGAGACATAATTGGCCGGTTTAAACACATGGCACCAGACCAAAGGCCGGAAAGATAGACTGAAGAGGATTTCCAAGGAGGTGAAGCTTTTGTGGACTGAACTTTTCAATAATCTGATCAAGCAGTAAGTGCAAAGTTGGAGAAAGTGGTGAAAGTGTTTGATGAATGCACCAGACGGGGAGATTATGGATGTTTAGATGATGTATTTGATGTCACAAAGTTGGATGGGGAATGGCTGAATGCTGAGGACAAAGCACTGTACAAGGTACAACAGGAGAGTAGGGGACAAGTGGGCTACTCCATTAGAAAATGTGCTGACAGTAAAACGATACATCCATCCAAAAGACTGAAAGCCAGCACACCTGCTAGCATGTCAGCTCCTTCATTTGACGCTGTGCAGGAGACTGACACTGAATCAGAACCAGAAGGCTTGAGAGGTAAGAGCTACCAGCCCGATGATGCTCACTCCTCCACGAGGAAACACCACAAAACTGTGATTGCCATAAACCTGGTCACTGGCACAAAAAAAGCTGCTAAGATCTGCCAGAAGCTGTCAGAGGAAGGAGTCAACATCCTCACACCATCCCAACCAGCAGTATACAAGGCACTTTTTCAGGAGAGCAATCCAGGTGAGTTCAATAAAAATTTGTGCTCTGTTTTGATTTACAGTACTGGACAGTGGACAGTGGACTGGACACATTGTTCAGGCTTGACTTAGCATTGTCTTCTGCTCAGAGCTGTGAACAATTACATTTTACAAGTAATTAATTATTATTACAAGGTATTTTTCTCAATTATATTTCAATTAAATTACAACAAGACTAAAGTTGGAGCAATTAAATTACAATGACATTTTATTCAATTACAAATACTTTATTCAATTAAATATGGAAATAATACCATAATTTCAGCAACAATTAAAACAATTAGTTCGGTTTTAAACCCTAATCCTTCCACTGTACTGGAAATGACTTGTGGAAAATGTGAAGAATTCTTGCTCTTTTTTAATAACAAGGTCTCCACTATAAGAGCCAATATAGTGCCACCCGCTGTTGAACTTGTGGTAAAAACTGAATGTTCTGCTTTTTTCTGTCAGTTTGAGCCTGTGTCACTGTCTGTCCTCACAGGGATAGTGAATAAGTTGAAGCCCTCTTCCTGTCCCACAGACCCAGTCCCTCCTCACTTTTTTAAAGATATCTGGGGGACTATTGGCTCTTTGGTCAGGGAAATCGTCAACAGCAGTCTGTCTTCAGGCATTGTGCCTTCATTTTGTAAAGAAGCTGTTGTTGAACCTTTAATTAAAAAACCCAGCCTTGACCCTACAATTCTTGCAAATTATCGGCCAATTTCAAAATTACCATTTGTGAGTAAGATTTTAGAGACAGCTGCAGTCTTTTTTAGATCAAAATGGCACTTTAGACACTTTCCAGTCAGGCTACAAAGCCTTTCACAGCACAGAGTCTGCACTTTTAAAGGTTTTTAATGATCTGTTTTTAATGACTGATTCTGGTGATTCTGCCATTTTAGTACTTTTAGATTTGACCGCTGCTTTTGACACAGTTGACCACACAATTCTTTTAAATCGTTTGGAACACTGTGTGGGTGTCGGGGGGAAGGTTTTAGAGTGGTTCAGGTCGTACCTGTCAGGGTGATCTTTTTCTGTTAAGCTGGGGAACTCCACCTCGTCCGCTGCCCCCTTGCACTGTGGAGTCCCCCAGGGTTCATTCCTTGGACCTGTTTATGTTGTACCTTCTACCTCTTGGCCACCTCCTACATAAATATGGTGTGTCGTATCACTTTTATGCAGACGACACACAGATTTATCTAACCTTGAAAAAAAGCAGCAGCAGCCCCCTGACACCCCTGCTTGAGTGCCTTAATGACGTCAAGGTTTGGTTGGCTCAAAATTTCTTGAACCTCAATGAGTGATAGTGTGCGGGCCCGGTGGCAGTGCCAGCTCTTTGTCTGACTTGGGTCCTCTCAGACAGCACACAAAATCAACAGCCACCAACCTTGGCATCATTATGGACTCTGATTTTAAACTTGATAAACAAGTTAATGCGGTTGTGAAATGTAGTTTTTATCACCTTCGTCTTTTAGCCAAAATTAAATCTTTTTTATCCTTTTCAGATTTTGAGCTCATCATGCATGCTTTTATTTCTTCTCGTCTGGACTACTGCAACGCACTTTAGTCTGGAATGAATCAAAACACACTTTATCGACTGCAGTTAGTCCAGAATGCTGCTGCGCGCCTTTTAACAGGACGGAAGAAATAGGAGCACATCTCCCCTATTCTTGCGTCTTTGCACTGGCTTCCTGTTCGTTTTAGGATTGATTTGATTGTTTGTTTTTAAAGCTTTGAATGGACTGGTCCCAAAATACATCTCTGACCTCATCCAAATCTACAGACCGGTGCTCTGAGGTCAGAGCTCCAGCTCTAGCTCGTGAGCCCTAAGACTAGACTTAAAACTCGGGGGCCCAGGGCTTTCTCTGTGGTTGGCCCCAAGTTATGGAACGCTCTGCCCCCTCATGTCCAAACAGCCCCCACACTGGAGAGTTTTAAGTCTCGTCTTAAGGCCCACTTTTATTCTCTGGCTTTAAAACCGCGTGAGTTGTGTGCTCCTCTGTGTTTTTTATAAAATGCTTTTGTTTTTAGTTATTTTATTATCATCACTTTATTTATTGCTATTTTAGTAATATTTTTATTAAGTTATATTGATTTTATGTGTAGCACTTTGGAAACTGTCTGTTTATAAAATGTGCTATAGAAATAAAGTTGGATTGGAGTAATTGAGGTGTAATTTATAGTAATTGTAATTTTATGTAATTGTAAGGTAGTAATAGAATTACAATTACATAAAATTACAATTACTTACTAATACAATATATCAATTACAATTATTTTTCAATTATGTATTTAAGTGTAATTAATTACAATTACCACAGCTCTGCTTCTGCTTTTTCATTCTCGCAGGTCAAAGAAGAAAGAGTCTACACAAAGACGTCCCTCCATTTTGATGGCAAACATCTTGAGGGATAAGAGTATCAGGGGCAGTTGTTTTGAAGAATCCTGACTCCGAGATCAAGCTAGCAGCACTGGATCTGAATGACGGCAAGGCCGAAAGCATTGCAAATGGCATCTCTGATGTGATCGACAAATACAAGCTTTGGGTTTCAATCAACATGATTGTAGTTGACACCACCAGGGTCAATACTAGGAAGCAATCTGGAGTTGTGGTGAGGCTTCAAAGAATGTTCACCAGCAGAGGCCACCAGGCATCACAATTCATCAGCTGCCAACACCACGTCCTGGACAGAATGCTACGCTTAGTGATGGACCAGGAGCTCGGAGCCAATACAAGCAAACATTGAGTACTTTTTTGTACGCCATCTGATTAACAACTACGAAACATTGAAATCCAAATTTGTAAATGGAACTGATGAGATTACTGATCGGTCAGGGTGGAGAGATGATATGCGGTTTCTCTACCACCTGACAAGAGTTATGCACTTTCATGATGAACATGGCCAATTCCCACTGGTGGAATTTAAAGAAATCCCCAACATCAGCAATGCTCGCTGGAATTCAAGAGGCATCCTTGCAATTCTTGCCTTCATACTCATGCCAGATGCAAGGTGTAGGCTGAAGCAAGTTTGTCTCTACATATGCACTGCATGGGCTGACCGATGGTTCTCACACCAGAGGTTCTGTGTAGCTGACCTTGCTGAGGTAGAGTTAGCGCCCTACCAATCAGCACTGGGGTGTCTCAGAAGACATTGGAAGCAAGAGCCATCAAGAAATGATATCCCATGCAGTAACCAGTGCTGTGAATGAGCAATGAAAGTGGAGCAGGAAATTCATGCCGCATGTATGGACAAGAACAGCGTTCCCCCTCAATGCTCACAAACACTGACAATCATTTTTTTTTTTTTACTTTTAGTGGCCTATTTTATATTATCTTTACCCTGATTATGTGTTTTGTTCCTGTGTTATTAAAGAGAAAATTGCCTTTGGTTATTTTATGATTGAAGAGATATTAACCTTCTAACGGTATTATTCTGGTTGTTGGTAGGCTTTACGAAAACTTCATTTTGAGTCCGGGGGGACTTTTTCAAAAATATGACCAAATGAAGGTCAATTCCTTTCATTACTAGCAAAAGTTCATCAAACTATGATACAGGGTATAGAGGTTGTAAAAAAGTTATAACCCTACTGAGCACACTTGCACCTGTGATGGATTCCATAACGGGACTTATTCACGTTGGAGGGCGCCTCAGACATGCCACGACACTCTCTCCCACTGACATCCACCCAGTTGTTCTTGATCCCAACCATCCTGTCACTAAGCTCCTCATTAAAGACACAGACACTCGTCTGCTCCACCCTGGACCTGATAGAGTAATCGCTGAAATCAGGCGACAATTTTGGAAACTGCGGGGGAGACAAGCTATAAAGAAGTTTCAAAGAACCTGCCCTGAGTGCGTTAAGTGGCGAGGCAAGCCTGTGGTTCCCATCATGGCCGACTTGCCCCCAGCTCGTATGCATCTCATTAAGCCCCCCTTCTACTCCACTGGCGTAGATTGTTTTGGTCCTTATGTCGTAAAGGTTGGTCGACGCAATGAAAAAAGGTGGGGAGTAGTGTTCAAGTGCCTAACAACCCATTGCATTCACCTAGATCTGCTGTCATCCCTTAATGCTGACACTTTCCTTCTAGCCCTGAAAAGATTGATAGCACGAAGGGAAACACCAGCTGAGATCTTATCTGATCAGGGGACCTTCCGAGGTGCTGAGAGGGAACTGAAAGAAGCATTCAGATCAATGACCCCAGAACTACAGGAAAGACTTGCCAAGCACCAGATCAATTTTCACTTCAATCCACCCGGGGCTCCTCATTTTGGTGGTGTTTGGGAGCGTGAAATAGAGAGCCCTGCAAGTGGTTAGTTAGTTTACATAATAGCTGTACTATTATGGGGGTGGCTGTTGTAAATTCCCCAAGTTTATTCATTTATAAGTGTTTATTTGGTCAGGCACTAGCAGGCAGCTCAGAGGTCCTTAACAATTCTGGCCTTGCTTGTGGCGTCATTTTGTCCTGTTTTGTGTCTCCGTCTGTGACAGAGGCGGGTTAGGAATATTTATTGATTGTTCTTTAATTGTTTGACTTTGGATGTGATTCAGATAATAATTAACTTAATTAACTTGATTGATTTGTATATTTTGAGTGATTGTTAAGATAAACTGTTTTAACTGTTATTAGCATTTGTGTAATGTAGTTCGTAACATGATTCAAATTGTTGTTATAGATACCAGCAAAGGAATTAAAGACAGGACATTACATCTCCAAAATACTGTGTCCGTTTCTCTCATCGGAGTATTGTTTTGGATGAATTGTCCCAGTACATATACAGTCCTCCTACAAATCCCCAATAATAATACTCCCTACAACTGTACAACAGCTCAATCTTAAGTAATGGATAATTTGATATTGTATTTTAGATTTTATTACTTATTTTTCTATTTTATTTTGACTTGTACATATACACTTATTTTTATCTTTATAATTATGTCTCATTGGACCCCCGTCTCTTGCTCTTTTTTTGCTATACCATCTGTTTTTGTTACCCTCTCTTATACATTATATTTGATGAGTGAATGACTGTAATAATTTCCCCTGTGGATCAGTAAAGTTTGTCTAAGTCTAAGTTACACAGTGCAGGACTGATGTTGCAAATGTTGAAGTCAAGAGGAGGCGAGGAGATATTTCTAGCACCTTGACCTACAGTATTTTAATAGCTAAATATTTTTGAAAAACTGGGGCGTACAATTTTGGGTATTCATTTTTAGGCAGGTCTCTTTCAGGTCTCTTGAGAAGGTTACAACACATGCACACATACTGTTACATATGTGTCAAACTGTATATAATCTATCACCAGTTATCTACAGTATATTTATCAAAATCATTGACGATTAGTTTCCACATAGTTGCTTTTAAGTTTAAGATGTATGCTTAGAGGTGGGAAGTATTTAGTGGAGTAACATTTTTTAAAAAGTACTTTTTCTAGCAGTGCAATTTTTATAGAAATTCCATCCATTGTGCATGTTGTTGTTAGCAGTGATGTGACTCCAAAGCTCTGAAGCTTTGGCCACTTAAAGGGATATGCCACCCCCAGGTCAAACTTGGGCATCTCCCCACAGTCCAGAGACTTAAATAAGTGGTGGAAAGCGTTTTCCTGGTCACCCAGCCATTGTCCAGGTCTGTCACCACTGACCGCCGCGGTATCTGCAGCTACTCCGCCTTAGACTGGAGTCTAACGTCGCCAGAGAAAGATTTCGGCCAAAAGGAATTAATTTGCTCGATGCTTTTCCCAATTACTTTCTGTGTAGTGCGCATTCATATCGAGTGCAAATAAATGTGCAAATCAACACGGAGAGCTTGACTTGGTCATTTTGGGTGGGAACTATTTTTCAGTGCGGAAAAACACAGCCGAAGCACACACCACGCTGACAGGGGAATCCCTGTTACGCACCAGGAAGGCAGTTCCCCTGTTACGCAGCGTGGTGTCAAGCTCTCCGTGTTGCTCTCCGTGTTGATTTGCACATTTATTTGCACTCGATATGAATGTGCACTACACAGAAAGTAATTGGGAAAAGCATCGAGCAAATTAATTCCTTTTGGCCGAAATCTTTCTCTGGCGACGTTAGACTCCAGTCTAACGCGGAGTAGCTGCAGATACCGCGGCGGTCAGTGCTGACAGACCTGGACAATGGCTGCGTCACCAGAAAAACGCTTTCCACCACTTATTTTAGTTTCTGGACTGTGGGGAGATGCCCAAGTTTGACCTGGGGGTGGCATATCCCTTTAATTATTAACAGTGCTTATAAACTCAGCCCAGAATACATTTGGAAAGTGTGGAATACATTTGGACCAATGCAAAAAGTTTAAAATAAACTAGCTCTGATTTAGACTTTGTAGAACAAAACTAGGTTCAGGTTCTGCTCCAAACTCCATGTGGCCTTCAGATTAACTCAACAACAGTGTGTAGAGAGCTTCATGGAATGGGTTTCCAAGGCCTAGCAGCTGCATCCAAGACAAACCTCACCAAGTGCAATGCAAAACGTAGGATGCAGTGGTGTAAAGCGCTGCCACTGGACTCTAGAGCAGTGGAGATGTGTTCTCTGGAATGACGAATTGGGCTTCTCCTCGGTGATGTCACTGCTTTTGCCTGGAATGTTTCACAGTATGGTATTAAACTTATCTATCTCCATGGAGACAAGTGGATGACACCACAATGCAGGACAAGTTACAGGTCAGATATGAATGTGCATTTTTCAAGGTTAAAACACCTGTAATTGAATAAGTGCAAGATTGGTTACTTTAAAGCCAAACCGTGGAACATTTCAGGCAGTGCAATAGCATCTAATAACATCTCCAAGTATAAGATAAGATAAGATATGCCTTTATTAGTCCCTCAGTGGGGAAATTCCATTGTTGCAACGCACAGATCAAGAACAGCACGAAAAAGTAACGTCGGCCTCACCAGAAATGCTCTTCATAACATGTGTGACCTGTGGTTCTATTCCTAATTGGCCCTCACCTCTGTGTTCTTTGTATGCTCTGTGTAGACTCCAGACGAGAACCTTTTTAGATCCTTCTCAATAATTCACCAGGGAGTCTGAGAAAGACACGAGCAGACAGGCCTGCTCAGAATCCAGGCCACAGCATAGAGGCAAGAGCTACGGGAGCTGCTGGAGGTACAGGCACACGCTACATCACTCCACACCTCCACACTGCATGTACTCACCAGAGGAGAGTGAGTGTGGATGCAGACAGCCTCTCAGCCTGTGTCCGCAGCCATAAGGGAAAGGCCTCCTGCAGGGTTATAAATGGCTCTGCAGCAGCCACAGCAAAACAAAGCCAACTCGCACTCACTGCCTTTATTTGAGGACACCACAAGTTGGAGAGTTGGTAACTTTGAGGACAATAAAGTCTGATCAACTCACACAAAGTTTTATTTAAAAATATTTCATTGTGAATTACATACACGGAAGAGGTGAGTGTGAAGTGTCTTGCCCAAGGACACAGTGACATCATCATTGTAATGTGGCCATACTGGCTTGTTAAAGATCTCGTCAGATCAGAAGCTAAGCTGGGCTGGGCCTGGTTAGTACTTGGATGGAAGACCACAGGGAATACCACGTGCCACTGTTGAGGAGCAGCGGTGCTTTTGTTGTGTCCGTAGGCAAGACAAGACATGTGTTATTGGTGGTTGGAGGGGTTGATGATTGAGACTGGCAGCCTCACTTCCATCAGTCTGCCCCAGGACAGCTGCAGCTGCAATAGTAACTTACCACCACCGATTGTGGAGTGAAGAATGCTGAAAAATGCATTGGGTGTTTTGAAAAGCTCTGTATAAATCTGATGTATCATCATCATCATTTTTTATTTTGGACTTTTCTTTTCAACAATTTCCTCCACAATCTGCCCCTAAAGTTTAGGGTCGGCAACCTTTACCACTCAAAGAGCCATTTGGACCCGTTTCACACAGTAAAGAAAAGACTGGGAGCCACAAAACCCTTTTGAAATTTAAAATGAAATAACACTGCATATAACGTTTTGTTTTTTGTTTTGTTTTTTTTACCTTTGTGCCATAGAATTACATTTTGAAAATGAACGAACTAAAATAAAATATATTTTAATTAAATACAGTGGTCCCTCGCTGTTTCGCTGATTTTTTTTACAGTATCAATACGCATTGTGTTCTGCATCCTGATTGACTAAAGGACTGTAGACCTTTGTCTTTGTCAGTCATTCTCCTCCGTGTCTCCTGTACAGAATGCGTTCAGTTTGCCAAATTTATTTAAATGTTCGATCACGAGCAGTGTGACTCTGAAGCAGTGAGGACTGAGCGGTCTGGCATTTGGGCACATGCCAGAAGGGCCGCGGCCATACGTCTCATGTCCGCGCGCACACTTCTCTGGGTGGTCAATGTGCATCGGGAAGTAGCGGCAGTGTTTCCGCAAAACGAACTGGTGGAACCTGGAGTCCAGGCGGTGGAGTCCAGGCGGTGGAGTCCAGGCGGTGGAGTCCAGGCGGTGGAGTCCAGGTGGTGGAGACCAGGCGGTGGAGTCCAGGCGGAGAGCGCACGGAAGCGTTCTCACTACAACAAAACCCGCAACAGCGCAGCGGCGCCAGGCGCCTCGGTCAGAGGAACTGTGAAATACAAGCATATTTATACACGCAATATAAAGCCGACTACTTCACGGATTTAGCCTATCGCAGGTTATTTTTACAATGTAACCCCCCGATAAATGAGGAACCGATGTACTGAGCCGCATCAGAGGGATCAAAGAGCCGCTTGCGGCTCTGGAGCCGCAGGTTGCCGACCCCTGCCCTAAACTGATGAAAAATGTATTTACCCAGTTGTTGGGCAGTAATTGGTTAGTAAGGGATTATTGTAATCACAATTGTAATTACAAGTGAAAACAAAGTCATTTGAATTTTCCTGCCATAAATTATCAAATTATTTTGAAATGAAATGATCAAGAGCAGTAATTACATTTCTTTTAGTCTAATTTCTAATCTCATTTTTAGTTTTGCAAAGTAATCTGACCAACACTGTATTGAGCACAGTTCCTATCCCACTAAACCAAGTGATAATTAGAAAAAACATGAAAAGCTGTCACTTTAAATCCAGGGTAGGTTCTTGAGCTGAGCCTGAGAGCGATAATAGAAATATTGCAGACACAACATAAACTGAAGAATGGAAAATGGTTGAATGTATTTTGGATCGATGCGTGCAGAGATAGTGCTTGGATCAGAAAAGGATGTGAGGGGAGATAAGTGAGAGCCCACCCGCCCGCACTATCGCCACGACAACAACCATCCAATGATTCAGGCTGCACAGATCAATACAGCTGTCCGCAGAGATGGCTATCAGACGCTACGGGCGCAGGCGCAGCTATGGAGAAAATACACTTCACTACATGTTTATGAAGGCTTTAGTGTCGAGTTTGTATTTTTGTTCTATTACATTTTGATGAGGGTCGTCTTTCTTTAGACAATAGACTATGATTTTCAACATTAAATGGTAGTACTTTCTTTTCTTTTCCTATGTGGTCTTATATCTGTGTAATTCCTCAGTGGTCCAGGTAGGTTCCATAGTGGTCCAGGGGCATATACAGACTGTAATACTGTAATACAGTGACCCACCGTCGCCAAATAGGACACATATGATCCCGGAGGAGTTTTGAGTTATGCACATATTATACAATGTAAAATAAAAAAGATCAACAATAATGCAATGAAATACTTAGGATCAAGAAGAACCGTTGACTCACCAAAATAGTCAGGACGTAATCAATATAATTTTAATAATTATATCAGGGCTCTCAAGTTTTGAGCGGGTTCGTGCGTGAGACTGCGTAATTTTTGAGGATTTGCTTGAGAATTTGCTTGAGAAATGCCATGTGTGAAAGTGTGAACACGTCGAATTGCGTGTGTCACACTCTCAAAGTGTGAGACTTGAGAACCCTGATAAACAAAAATAGAGTGGAAATTAACCTAAAGACACTATTGGGTATTTAAGGAGTACGGAGTATTTCACAGGAGGTAATACTGCTTGAATGAATTTCGTATTGCACATAATATAGGATAGTATACTATGCTTTAAATAAATAAATAACAATAAATAAATACATGCCATATATCTTAGCTGTATACCTATAAATAAACTTTTGGTCACATCAAAATGGACTAATTTCAATAAGCTAGCTTTAATTCCAAAAACAAAGTAAAGTTCACTTTCAAAGTTCTATTAAAGGGACAGTGTGTAAGATTTTTACCCGTTAATTACTGAAATTGAAGATACCCATTCAAAAATACATTGTTTTCCAAGCCTTTTCACTTCCATCATGAAATCAAAGTATTCTTTTGGACTTAGATATAGTCACATAAAAGGGGGATCTTCCCCATGCAGAGGCAGCCATTTTGAATACGAGAGCCGCAGAAGGACATTTGGGCTCATCCTTCGCCTCGGCTCCTGCTAACAGCTGCTCATGTGGGAGAGAAGGAGCGAAGGAGAGAAGGGGAAGGGGGGAGGGTATGGGGGGAACCTCGCGTAAAGAAGCATGCTGCTGTATCACACATCGTAATGGATATAACACGTATTTTGGACTAAATTGTTTTACTGGATTTTATTCGCTGGATCCTTATGGACAGATTGAGACCAAGTTTATGATGAAATACAGAGTTTGACCTGTGCAGAGCCTTCAAAGGTAAGCTAAGTAAGCTAAGTTTTGTGCTTTTCTGTATAAAAGCCCCATGTGCTCGGGGAGTGATTGTTTTGCAGGGAAATGAATTGCATAGTCAAAAAGAGGAGACTGTAAGGTTTCATTTGATGTGTAGATTGTCATGAATCATGATCGGGATTGTGTGTTTTCATGCGAAAAGAAAAAAAAAAGTGAACGGGGGACCGCGTTTTATGTATACAGCGGTGCGCGGTTCGTGCGCGGGCACGCGCGATGTCGGCGCTACGTCGCGCCCGGGTGACCCTCGAGGTCTGCCATAGCCAAAAGAGGAAGTGGAATAGCTAGTAACCACCTATGCGCCACGAATCCTACACACTGTCCCTTTAAATAAATCAATTAGTATTGGCATTGCAGCCTAATTCATTCAAAAAAAGTTACAAAAAGAAAACATTTAAAGATCCCATGACATGGTACTTCTTGATGCTTTTATATGGCTCCTTAATGGTTCCCTAATACTGTAAATGAATCCTTCTTCAAAATCAACACTGAGTGCATGAGAAACAGAGATAAGATGAGAAAGAGTAATTTTTCTCTCTCTGAAAAGTCCATTATGGGCGTTGTTGCTTGAATGCAAATGAGAAGAAAAGAGCTGGCCTATAGTAGGGGGTGGGGGCGGGCCAAACTCTCCGCTCTCAGCTGATCCATTTCCGTGTTTTTGCACGGGAGGAGAGATTTGAAGCGTTCCATTGAAAAATAAACACATTTCCACAGAAAATAAAATTAAACCACTGCTGTTCAAAGGTCCAGATAAAGGACTTCCGAGCCCAGAAACACTCGGACGTGCCTCCAGGCAAATAAAAAAACGCATTTCGCATTGCCTAGCGCATTCGCAGTCCAAACTCTCTGGGCGTGATTTACAGAGACGCTGAGTACAGACAGACGGGGGTGGAACTGCATTTGCATTTCTTTTTTTGATCTGACGTCAATAAGGTGCCTTGTTCAAAATCGCTCGTTTGAGCTCTGATTTTTTCTAACGCAGAAAAGGAACGCAAATGCTCAGTTTAGACATTTCGCAACTTTTAACCATGGGGGGCTAAACAGGGTAGGGGAGCTCACATTAACATTCAAAAACCTCAGAAAGTGAAAATTTCATGCCATGGGACCTTTAAGGTTCAAATGCTGTGTGATTGACTGGAGTAAGTCATCCATCTTGCTCCATTCAGATGGGCCTGACGTGTGAATCCCGGTGGTAACTTACTAACCTGTTATTTCATGGACTTTGAGCTGAATTAATGAAATACAGTGGTCCCTCGCTCTATCGCGGTTCACTTTCCGCGGCCTCGCTGTTTCGTGGATTTTTTTCATTTTTTTTTTTTCCAAAACTGGAACCAGGACTAAGACATGAGGACCAGACTGGGACCAGACCGGGACTAAACCAGGACTAAACTAGACCGCCCCGGAGTTTGGGACATGGCTATCAATGCGTCGCCAATACTCCACACCTCTCTAGGACTTCCCCAACTACAGCCCCAGTGCCGCCCGGAGATCTGGCCTTGCACGTGCCGGGTTCGTCCGCTATGTGTGACGGGGGAAGACCCACTGTCCCCTCTCTGCGCGCGAGTGTCTCCCCTGCTGTCTAAACCTGGACTAAACCAGGTCTAAACTAGGTCTAAACCTGGACTAAACCAGGACTAGACCAGGTCTAAACCTGGGATGGTCACACACATGGTGGTAGGGACAGAGTCTATGATGTTCTTCACGAGAGCGCCTGGGTGACAGGAGGTGTGGCCTTTGTTTACTTGCACGAGCCGGACCATGGAAGAGCCAAGAATTAACACGGACGCCCGGACGCCGTGCAGCCGGGGGAGCCGCAGTGGGGGAAGGGGCACTCGTGCGCGGAGAGGGGACAGTGGGTCTTCCCCCGTCACGCATAGCGGACGAACCCAGCATGTGCAAGGCCAGATCTCCGGGCGGCACTGGGGCCATAGTTGGGGAAGACCTAGAGAGCAGTGGAGTATCGCAGGTTACCCAAGGCTGGTGGCGACGCATTGATAGCCATGATTTTGGAGCCGGGGTGAAATGCAACCAGCCCTTGTGAGCGCGGGTTAGTGGGGGAAATCCTCATGATCCAGGATATTTAATTTATTTGACAAAGCTACATTCATAGTGGAAGAGGAGCGCTTACCATGTGCCAGCCATCACGGGAGGAGGAGCAGGACAAGCGGTTTATTCGCTTACCTTGTCTGCAGTCATTACGGGCTACAACAATCCAGGGGTCTGCCCGGACTGGAGAAGAGCTGATGGGAGCTTTAGGCCTAGCCCCTCGCTGAAGACAATAGTGTTCGTACCTGATCAGGTGGTGAGGGCTGGTGTTCAGAGGCGTCTTTGGAGCAGTGAACCGTGTCAGCCAGTTCGGCACTGTTAGCGGTGGCCTGAGTCTTGCCCAAAATGATATCCAGGTCGCTTTCCACTCGGCTTTCGCACATGGATATGTTGTTCCAAAACAATGCATATTCATGTGCACGTGTCCGCACACACGTGTCTGCGCGCACCCCCACGCTTCACTATTAATACATTTTGTTGAAAATCTATGAAAGTTTGAGTGTTTAAACAAGAGAGAAATGTGAGAAAATGTTAATTCCAGTCTGAGAAAAGTGTATAGTGTGTGTGGTGAGGCGTTTACAGCCTTAAAACATGTAGAATAATTGTAAAGTATAAAGTTGTCCTACTTCGTGGATTTCACGTATTGCGGGTTATTTCTGGAACCTAACGCCCGCGATAAACGAGGGACCACTGTACACAAAACTATTTATACACATGTCCTCTCAACTAAACTGTGTAAAATAAATGTACAACTTATTTAAAAATGGAACTTTGCCTCTGTGTTATTAATGAACCTGTGTGACCTTTTTATTTTCTGGTCTATGCCCAGTGGCATTGCTGGGATATAATTTAGCCATTTTATTTACTTTCCACTCTTGCCACACAGAGGAGGGGCCGGTGCTTTGTTGTTGTGATGTTTACAGTGAAGTGAGCTCCCATTGGTCAGGTTTCTAACACAGAAGTCAATGAACTTGTGTCTTTGATTAAGCTGTTTTAGATGAATAGTGTGATTTAAAATGTGCAAATTATAACAGAATGATCCAGAGGTGACAGATTACAACTATTATAGCAAACACAATAGGTTTGCCTCAACTAAAAAATAAAATGACACAACTACACAAGTTGGTACTGTGAACACAAAATATCCTTCATACAGATCACGTTCAGAGTACAACGTCTCAAATCCACACTCAAGTGCAGAGTACATGTAGCTGTATATGAACACGTGGGACTGGGGTCAATGAGATTCACTCACAGGTCGAGTGAATATCCTGCGGCAAAGCGAGAGATTATTGAGAGAGCAGATCAATACTCCACAATTACAGCTCGGATTAGAACATCAGCCAGCTCGCCTACAGGGAGCGCTCTGGATGTACTAAGCTTTAAATCCTAAAGAGTAGTTTACATTATTAAAGCCTTTTAATTACTTTTTTACACTAACCTGTTATAAGGATGTAGGACTCAAAAGCAGACCAGAACCCTGGTAAGGATAACAGGTTTACTGTACAGATGAAAAGGACATTGGCAAAAGGGTCCGGTGGAGGCAGGCAGGCACAAGCTAGGGGGGTCCGGAGGAACACGAACCATGAGAAGAACAGGGGAGCTGAGAGTGGAGATCCAGGGAGCGCTGGGAACAGAAACAAACAAACAAAAAAATACAAAAGGTCCGGGAACAACCATAGAAGTTTCAAAAACAAGATCCAAAGAAGCATGAGCCACGAGCGAGTTACCAGTGTGGTAAACTGACAAACTGGCAGGGAATGGAGGAAGAACCAGGCTGATATGGGCAGGAGGAGACTGGGGATGGATCTCAGGTGTAATGATCACCAGAAGGCGTCAGCTGGTGAAAGGCGACTCCTCCCGAGGCAGGTGACACAGAAAGGAGAGGGAAAGAGAGAGACTAGGGGATCATGACATAACCTTGGCATTTGTTGTTTCTGTGAGATGTTTTCAACGTCATCTGTATGTTCTAAAGTGTGATTGTGTTGTGTGATTGTTATATTATATTGTGTGTTTATGTTGTGTGACTGTGTTATGATGTGTGATTATCTTGTATGATTCTGTTGTGTCATTACACTGCATTCCAAATTCATATGCAAATGATATTTTTCTCTTATTTTTCCAAATTGTTAATATAAATGACAGTCATTATAATTTTCAAGTCTTTACGAAGATGTGATTCTGGTCACACATGGGCGTGATTGACAGGTGGCTTAGCCAATCAGGGACACGTGTGGTCCGTCCATATCAAAACAAATATGGCTGCTTACGAGGAAAAAAGACAGAAAAATGACTAAGCACTAAACTTTGTTCATCTGAGATGGAAGAATTGTTTTTTTCAAAATGTGTGACCAATGAGCTCCTTTCTTTCACATGCATCACTGAAACAAATGATAAACCCAGGAGTTAATCATTTAAAGCATCACTGTGCAACTTTCCGGAGGTGGCACATCACCTGCATGATTCCATGGAAAAGGAACCATTTACATTTATGCCACACTAGAACATTTCCATGGAAACAAGCACGAGGCTCTCTTCCAGGCCAAATAAGAGTCAGGTTTATAGAGATGCAAGCCCACCTAAAAGTTACACAATGGGGCTTTAAAAATCAAAGTTCACTACCATATTGACTGTTGATATGTTGGCATGTTCAAGTCCAGTAGTCATGCGCTGTTACCAAGTCCATTCAAACTCTCTCCCAAACCCAGAGGCCCATGACTTAGCCTGAGTCTTTGAGGAGAAACAGCAGATTTTGGAAGAGCACAGAACAAATGCAAATGAGTGAATCTAAAAATACACATTTAGGATGTGCACCAGGGGAACAGGGCAGGGGCACATCTCCTGGTTCATATGTTGTTTTCACACTTCAAATCTGGGGCAAAA
This sequence comes from Paratrypauchen microcephalus, assembly GCA_036785185.1. NCBI lineage: Eukaryota > Metazoa > Chordata > Actinopteri > Gobiiformes > Gobiidae > Paratrypauchen > Paratrypauchen microcephalus. The sequence goes on along the minus strand of JAVJIX010000089.1, from coordinate 50,677 downwards.
ACTCAATAGGCAACAGGAGACATGAGGTCACTGTGAGGAGAGGAGGGGTGGAGTCCAGGGAGAAGGTGGGAGGAGCAATAGCCTGTGGGATGTGAGAGTTGGAGGTTTTTCACTCAACATCTCCTTGTCGGATGCCATTGGAGAAGAGAGGGAAACTGTTTCCTGTTGCCTCTCTGTACTCTGTGAGCCATCACCACATTTCAAATAAAGCTGCTAAACTGGGCACTCTCGGGAGGATTAAAGAGAGTGTGAGGGGGAGAAAGCGAGTCAGGAGTCTAGAGGACTAAAGTGGTGAGTGAGGGGTGAGGAGAGGTTGGGTTTGGAGGACTAAAGGGGGGAGTGCAGGAGAGGAAAGGCATAACCATGCACCTGCTGTACAGATAATTGGTCGGACGCACTAATCACGTCACAGCATTGAGGTTTGTGCAGAAGCCAAATCGTCCAAAACAAACATGGACACAGACAGCCTATTTTAGCATAAATATGGACGATTTGTCTATTTACTTTTCTCTCAACTGGACTTATCTAAAGTTTGTTTTTACAGCTTGTTCCACTGCAGTGACGCTTCAACCAATCGGATTCAAATAGTGGTCATGACATTCTGTATTTTCCAATCTCTTTCGGCGAGAGCTGTTCCAGCCATGAGCCAGATTAGGAGGGGTGGGGTCTGGAGGACTAAGAGAGAGAGTGAAGGGGAGAAGGGGTGGGGACTAGGAGTATGAGGAACTGTGCGATTGGTCTAACAGGTATCCACACTCCAAACTCTGCAAACTTAGGCCGTTTCCCAATTCAGCGACGGCACGCTTGTGAGTGTGCCGTCAGGCTGTCGTCGAGACGGCGCACACTCGCTCTGTCCTTAGTGCACTACGTTTCTCACATGGGCGTCTGCGAAATGGAACAGGTCCCGCCTCAGCTCAATGAGCCGGGTGGTCTGCTCCTTGTTCCCTAAAGACAAAAATATTATTCTATTGCGACTAGTAATACTTGGAATTGGGACATGGTCAATGTTCCCCCTAATTTTTAATGTGTCTGAGCAAACACACACTAAGCTCTGCCCTCGCACGAATGTTTGAGGTACAACATACCAGGAGCGGGCGCTATAAACCTGTTCCTACTGTTCTTCTCAAACTCTCATGATGAGTCAGGGCCTGTCCCTGTCCTCTGGTGTGAGACGCTTTGACGTTGATTGAGCTATAGAATGAACAGCTGAACATTGTACAAATGACACACTTTTGATGAGCAAATAACCTTGGACAGCAAGATGAACCCCTGTGAAATATGTTCACAAACTCAGGAGATCTTTACATTTCCGTGTCTCCTGATGACACCAGACCAATGGATGCTCCTTTTAACTGTATTCTAGATATCAAATCCTGGATGGCAAGAAACTTTCTCCAGCTTAACCAGGACAAAACTGAGGTTTTAGTCATCGGTCCTGAGGCCCAGAGAGAGAAACTTTTATCAAAACTACAAGCACAGTCTTTTAACCCATCTCCTCAGTGAAAAACCTGGGCGTCATTTTTGACTCTGAGCTGACTTTTATTCCACACATCAAGAACATCACAAAAATGGGCTTCTATCACCTAAAAAACATAGCCAGAGTTCGCCCTATTCTCTCTCAGGCCAATACGGAGACACTGATGCATGCTTTTGTCACCAGCCGTATAGACTACTGTAATGCCCTGCTCTCTGGTCTTCCCAAAAAGAGGATTTCAGGTTTGCAATTATTGCAAAATTCAGCAGCACGTGTCCTGACTAGGTCCAGAGGGCGGGACCACATTACACCGGTCTTAAAATCTCTGCATTGGCTCCCTGTGAGTTACAGGATAGATTTTAAAGTTCTTTTACTGGTTTTTAAATGGCTTAATGGTCTTGGGCCTTCCTATCTTTCAGAACTGCTTTCCCCTTATGAACCTTCACGGGCCCTGCGCTCCTCCGGCAGCTCCTGGTCATTTCCAAAGTCAGGACACACACTCACGGAGAGGCGTCTTTTCAGTACTACGGCCCTCGTCTATGGAACTGCTGGAGGACCTCAGGGCTGCAGAGAACGTTCATGTTTTTAAGAGTGGGCTCAAGACTCACCTGTTTAGCTTGGCCTTTGACTGACTTCGGTCGTCTGTTTGCTTGTCTTTTATTTGTTCTTTTGTTTGTTGTTGCTGTTCCTGTTGTTGCTGTTCCTGTTGTTCCTGTTGTTGTTTTGTTGTTGCTGTTGTTGTCGCTGCTGTTGTTGTTGCTTTTGTTGTAGCTGTTGCTTTCGTTGCTTTTGTTGTTGCTGTTGTTGTTGTTGTTGTTCCTGTTATTGCTGTTATTGTTTTGTTGTCGCTGTGGTTCTGTTGTTGTTGCTGTTCCTGTTGTTGCTTTTGTTGTTGTTGCTGTTCCTGCTGTTGCTGTCGTTGTTGCCGTTGTTGCTGTTGTTGTTGCTGTTGTTGTTGCTGTTGATGTTGGTGTTGCTGTTGTTGCTGCTGTTGTTGCTGCTGCTGCTGCTGTTGCTGCTGTTTCTGTCGTTGTTGCTGCTGTTGTTGTTGCTGCTGTTGTTACTGTTGTTGTTGCTGCTGTTGTTCCTGTTGCTGTTGTTGCTATTGCCGTTGTTGCTGCTGCTCCTGTTGCTGCTGCTGTTGCTGCTGCTGTTCCTGTTGCTGCTGTTGTTCTTGTTGTTGTTGTTGTTGTTGCTGCTGCTGCTGCTGTTGTTGGTGTTGTTGTTGCTGGTGTTTCTGGCATTGTTGGTGCTGTTGTTGCTGCTGCTGTTGTTGTTGCTGATGTTCCTGTTGTCGTTGTTGTTGCTGCTGTTCCTGTTGCTGCTGCTGTTGTTGTTGCTGCTGTTGTTCTTGCTGTTGTTGTTGTTGCTGTTGTTCTGTCGTTGTTGCCGTTGTTGTTGCTGCTGCTGCTGCTGCTGCTGCTGTTGTTGCTGCTGCTGTTGTTGCTGCTGTTCCTGTTTTTTTTTTGTTTGTTTTTTTTTCCCCTCTGGCAGCACGGTGGCTGAGTGGCTAGCACTCATGCTTCACAGCAAGAAGGTTCGGGTTGCCTGGGCCTTTCTGTGTGGAGACTGCATGTTCTCCCCATGTTTGGGTGGGTTTCCTCCGGGCACTCCGGTTTCCCCCACCAACCTAAACATGCGCCATAGGTAAAATCCTCCAGCTTAGGGCCTGACCAAAGCATAAATAACAAAACAAAATCATGGGGATGGTCCCCGGGTCAAATATAGAAACAACTTCTCCTGTGCGAGATCAATAAAGGTCAATCTTCTAATCCTTGACCACTGTAAGGCGCTTTGTGTTACAATTTTGTATGAAAAGCGCCTTATAAATGTTTGATTGATTGATTGATTGATCTTATCCTGCTCCCGCTGGTGTGGTGGGAGTGAACCACTGGATTACCCGTCCAGTCATCGGGCAGCAAACATGGCGATGCCCACAAATGTATTTCAGTTTACTTTAGCAGAGATCATCACACATCACACATTTAGCCCCCGGACCATAGTTTGGACATGCTTGTGTTTAGCACATTAGCACTTTGTCCATTGAAGGTTACATTTGTGTGCTTGTTCTTGTTCTGCCGTGCTTCAACCAATCAGGATGAAGTATTAGAGTGTTCTTCCTTTTCCCAGGGGCTTTTAACAGGAGCTGCCCCAGATTAATAATGTTCAAACTCCATCCAGACTGCCTTCTGCCATGTTACAGCAGCATTATAAAAACGAAACAGAAATATCTCATTTGTCTTATTTGTCTTATGAAAATGATATTTCTTTTCTGTCCAGCCAGAACCACACACTCTGCCAAAACTTTACAAACACAAGTGGATCTGGAGCCATGTCCTGTCTCCCTGATTCCAGAGGGTGAGGAACACATGAGACAAATGAGCGGCTGTGGTTGGACTGTCCCATGTTAGGTTGGAGGTTTTTAATGCTCTACATATGGTCTGGTTTCAGAGCCTTCTGGATTCAGACAGTGTAAAAGAAACTGGCAACTCAAGCAACTCTCAGCTAGAGATGGGAAAATAAAAACTGGGCAAAACATCAATTATACAGAAAACAAGACATTAAAATCTCTTTCAGTTTAATGTTTGAAACACAAATGTCTCATTTGTCTTGGGAACATTATATTTCATAATTCAACTTCTCCGCCAGCCTCTGTTGTAGACTCAGTGCATCCCAGATCTGAACACTTGGCATAAGTTGAGTGGAACAGCACACCTGGCTCAATAAGGACCACGAGAGGCTCCAGCAGCACCATTCACACTCCCGTACACAGGCTCCACACTCAGGCTCCCATCGTCCCCCATGACAAGTGTCTTTATGAGGCTGAGTGATGCGCGCTGGAGACGCCCCCTCAAACTGCCGCTCCTCTGACTCACATCACTCCTGGTTTAAACACCACTCGTACTCAAAGGAACCAGCTCTGACGCAGGCTCTGACAGGACGCCTACACGCACTGAGAAGGGAGGGCTGTATGCGAGTAAGAGCTCTGGGACTGCAGGGGAGTTTAAAAGAACTCATTCACATATTAAGTCCTGACATGCTGGAGTTTGATATCATCTTTTTTTTTATTATTATTATTTACTTTATCCCATTCCTGCCTGCATGCACTTTCTTTCTTGTTCAGATGTCCTGTAGCTACTGTGGCAAGTAAATTTCTCCTGTGTGAGATCAATAAAGTCTTATCTTATCTTATCTTATTTCAGGTGAAGGGCAGGGGCATGTGGATTTACTGGTTTTGAAAGAATTACTGTAGCATGAAGAATGTTGTAGTTAGTAAGAAGTGCCACCAGGCGCTAGGCATTAAAAGTAGAGAGTTTCATCTTCTTTGACCTTTGGCCACTCCCTCTTTCTGGCCCCTGTGTTGTGGTTGTGTCTTTGATAAAATAGATTTTGTAAAAGCCTCTTGTAATTAGTGCTTTTATGGTCTAGCCCGATGATGCAGTCAGGGCATGTTGTTTGCTAACCTGGTTCACCTGAAAACTGTTGCAAAAAACGGAACCTAATTTAAAGGGATATGCCACCCCCAGGTCAAACGTGGGCATCTCCCCACAGTCCAGAGACTAAAATAAGTGGTGGAAAGCGTTTTTCTTTTGACGCAGCCATTGTCCAGGTCTGTCAGCACTGACCGCCGCGGTATCTGCAGCTACTCCGCGTTAGACTGGAGTCTAACTTCGCCAGAGAAAGATTTCGGCCAAAAGGAATTCATTTGCTCGATGCTTTTCCCAATTACTTTCTGTGTAGTGCGCATTCATATCGAGTGCAAATAAATGTGCAAATCAACACAGAGAGCTTGACTTGGTCATTTTGGGTGGGAACTATCTTTCAGTGCGGAAAAACACAGCCGAAGCACACACAACGCTGCGCAACAGGGGAACTGCCTTCCTGGTGCGTAACAGGGATTCCCCTGTCAGCGTGGTCAGTGCTGACAGACCTGGACAATGACTGGGTCACCAGAAAAACGCTTTCCACCACTTATTTTAGTCTCTGGACTGTGGGGAGATGCCCAAGTTTGACCTGGGGGTGGCATATCCCTTTAAACTTAAGTACAGCAGCATCGCCATGTTTGTTTTAATTCGTTTGGTGCTTCGCCTTTGGCTTCCACACAAAACTCAATGCTGCGCTGTGATTAGTCTGCCCAGCTGATTAACCTTACAATGGGAGCCTCAAGATGGATTCTTGTGAGTCTGAGAATTCACAAATATTGCAAGAATCAGTTTTGCTGTGCATGGTTGGGTGTTTGCTGTCTCTGTCCTGGCGGCAGGCTCACTGTAGCTTTACCAACTCTCACTTCACTTCTTTGCTTCATTATACATAATTTTTAAGGAATAATAAGCATATCACGAAATTGACGGAAAAACTAATCCACTTTAACTTAACATCCTGACTTATTGTACTAAATAAATGACAACTATTTGATCTTTTTTGTATCCCATGAATAAATCTGTGCGATTTTTTTTAGCCCCTATGCGGCCTGTATCCGATCTTCTAATGACACAGATCCAATTTTTTCAAATGCGTCCTAAAACCGACACATATCCGATCTTTTGACTTCAGTCTGAACGGCCAGGTCGCGTTCATCCGCCCATGAGAGTGGTACAAGTAGGCGTTCACAAATGTACATAAATGTTCTTCTTGTCATACAAAAATTGTGTATGAAATGTCAGTGAAGCGGCGAAGCACATAGTAATCCCTTTTGGCTGCGACTCTCTGTATGGAGGTTGCTGCCACTGCCCCACAAAACGCCATGGCCAACAACCTCGCTCTTCTCCTTCTTAAAGGAAAAGTAAAGTTTTTTTACTATTTGAGCCTTGTTTCGGTAATAAAACAAGTTGTTTTACTCACCCATAGCACTTTGGTGTCATATGGAGCACTTCCAGAGATGTTTTAGATTTGCGGTTAGCAAAGTAATGCCCCGAGAACTCAAGTTAACGGATACGCTACAACATAACTTCTACGAAACTGCTCAAAATGACACCAAACTGCTATGGGTGAGTAAAACTACTTGTTTTATTGCCGAAAGAAGGCTCAGATTGTAAAAAAAACGTTACTTTTCCTTTAATCTCCTCTTTAAAAACAAATACTGTATTTTCCACACTATAAGGCGCACCTAAAAGCCTTCAATTTTCTCAAAAGCCGACAGTGCGCCTTATAATCCGATGCGCCTTATACAGTGGTACCTCACCTTACGAAATTAATTCGTTCCAGAAGTGGTTTCGTAACGTGAAAAATTCGTAAGTTGAGTAGCTATTTCAATGGAAAAAGCCTGATTCGTTCCAAGGTTTTTTTTTATAGTGTAACATTTTTTTTATAGTGTAACGTTGTGTTCCTGACGGGCTAAGAGACTAGACCAGGACTAAAAGAACGTGGAATAAACCAGGTCTGGCCAGAACTAAACCTGGATTGGACCTGTTATTATTATAACATGGCAGTGCCGCTCGGTGCTCGTGTCTGCGCACCTTTAAGAGGCCGAGAAAGACGCTCTTTCAGCGGGAATAAGAGCGGGGCGGGGCGGGCTCTGCTTCTATCTGACCTCCAGAAGAGAGAGTCTGCGAGTGTGTGCGCGCGCGCCGTGTGCGCGTGCTGGATGAATGTCTCCGCGGAGTAGAGGAGACAATAAAGGAGAGGAGACAATAAAGTTCCACTCTGCAGCAAAACTGCCTTTTTTACTTGCATTCTCCACCACTGTAAGCGCGCGATGTCCACAAGGGAGTTAACCCCGGAGGGAAAGCTATCTCCGGCCCTGGAGAAGACGATCTCCCCTGTGTCTCCCAACCACGGTTAGGAGATGAGAGCAGGAATGGATAACAGCGGGCAAGACCGCGGGGTCTCGCTCGGGTCGGGCGCTGGTTCTATGTGACTTCCAGGTCTAGACCAGAACTAAACCAGGTCTAAACCAGGACCGGAGCAGGAATTAATCACCCCGTGCTCAGCCCGCGCGTGCTCAGCCCCGAGGAGGAGGCACGGCTGCATCCCGCAGCCCCGGTGTAGCGCGGCCTTGCGCCGTGTCGACGTGATCCTTCGATGTCGGCTCTTCCTATCACTGTGAAGCAGAATTCACCAAGTGTTGCATTGTTCACTCACTAAGGGAACGTGAGCTGGGTTTAGACCGTCGTGAGACAGGTGAGTTTTACCCACTGATGATGTGTTGTAGTGTCTCCCCTCGTTTCGGGGCATCTGAGCGCGCATTAATTGAATTTTTGAGATTTGTTGTTTTTAAAGTGCTTTATAAATAAAGTTGGATTGGATTGGAGATTTCGCGTTTCGTAACTTGAAATTTCATTCGTATCTAGAGACCAAAATTTGACGTGAAGGCGTTTCGTAACTTGAAATTTTCGTTTGTTGGGTCATTCGTAAGGTGAGGTACCACTGTATATGGATTAATATTGGTTAATCTTGGCTACTGTAGTCAGCCACTACTGTAGCTTCTATTCTATGCACCTTGTAATATATATGGAAACAGTTTTAAAATAGGCCATTCATTGACGGTGCGCCTTATAATCCGATGTGCCTTATAGTGTGGAAATTACGGTATATAACAACTTTAATAAAGCCAGATGCTCACTCGTAGCGTCCATGTTTACTTCCGTAAACACTGAGCGTGCTCACTGCGTGTGACGTCCTCATGTCCTCCAGTGCGCATGTGGGACACTTTTTGGGTGTTTAAAGTTCACACTGGAGATCACATACAAGTCACATTTAATTGAACATGTGAACGACCAGATTTCACACACACACAAAAAAAAAATCAGCATTGAGCATTAAAGGAAAAGTAACGTTTTTTACAATCTGAGCCTTATTTCGGTAATAAAACAAGTTGTTTTACTCACCCATAGCACTTTGGTGTCATATGGAGCACTTCCAGAGATGTTTTAGATTTGCGTTAGGCTAATGTCATTAGCCTAGCGCGACTTATAGCCATAGCTCGGGGCATTCCCCGAGCATGTAATATGCCCCGTGCGGGCTCCAAATAACACAAACTTTAGCACTTTTCACATCATAGAAGCCCGATGTCTTAGTCTACGATTTCGTTTGAAGCAAAAGTGGCCTGTAATCCGAGATTTATCCATAGTTTACAGCTTTGCGTTTCATGTTTGGGTCCCGGGAGCTGAGAGCACAGTCCGCACATGCGCACTGGCCTCCTCATCTACTCGAAACTATGGCTAAATCTCGGATTACAGGCCACTTTTGACCACACGAAATCGTAGGATAAGACATCGGGCTTCTATGATTTGAAAAGTGCTAAAGTTTGTGTTATTTGGAGCCCGCACGGGGCATATTACATGCTTGGGGAATATATTATATGCCCCGAGCTATGGCTAGAAGTTGCGCTAGGCTAACCGCAAATCTAAAACATCTCTGGAAGTGCTCCATATGACACCAAAGTGCTATGGGTGAGTAAAACAACTTGTTTTATTACAGAAATAAGGCTCAGATTGTAAAAAAAATGTTACTTTTCCTTTAAAGGCACAATAAGCCAGTTTTCTGGTCAAGGGTCTGCTGTTTGCCTTTAATGTTTCAATGGCATTATGTATCTCAACCACCATGGAGACAACCACAAAGTCAAGTTACAGGACAGATCTGTGGAGAAACACACACATTTTGTCCTAGACACAGTCCTCAAGTGTTATACTATGACACAACCTTCATTGGAAATAAGCTATTTTACTTATGTAATCGCCATGTGCACCAGCAACCCCTGAAACCACGCCAGCTTTGGTTTTACGCACTTTATAAAAACTATGTACAAATTCTGGCCACAGACCTGGGTCATACATTTCCTTAAAGGGATATGCCACCCCCAGGTCAAACTTGGGCATCTCCCCACAGTCCAGAGACTAAAATAAGTGGTGGAAAGCGTTTTTCTGGTGACGCAGCCATTGTCCAGGTCTGTCAGCACTGACCGCCGCGGTATCTGCAGCTCCTCCGCGTTAGACTGGAGTCTAACGTCGCCAGAGAAAGATTTCGGCCAAAAGGAATTAATTTGCTCGATGCTTTTCCCAATTACTTTCTGTGTAGTGCGCATTCATATCGAGTGCAAATAAATGTGCAAATCAACACGGAGAGCTTGACTTGGTCATTTTGGGTGGGAACTATTTTCCAGTGCGGAAGAATACAGCCGTATCACGCAGCACGCTGCCAGGGGAATCCCAGTTACGCATCGGGAAGGGAGTTCCCCTGTTGCACAGCGTGGTGCGTGATTCGGCTTTATTTTTCCGCACTGAAAAATAGTTCCCACCCAAAATGACCAAGTCAAGCTCTCCGTGTTGATTTGCACATTGTAAAAAAACGTTACTTTTCCTTTAAATATCAGTGGCTGTGTATCTGGGTCGTGTCTTCAGTTGATACATAACTCTGAGCAACTCAATTCATAACTGAATTTATTGAATAACAAAAACAAATAAACCATCCTTCCTTGATACTGCCTGAAGTCCATTGCTTTGCTGGAAATCAGTTCAACACAATCGAATTGTGAATGCTTTTATCTATTTCCCATGACAACTGCATTTACCTACGATAGATTTATTTATTCATGAATTTATGTATTAATATGTATTTATTTATTACTTATTTGTGCCTTTAAACGCTAAAATATGAATTTATATTGTTAAATTACACTTTAATAGTGTTGTTGTTAATGTGACCTGTAATGCCCACTTGGTCCTGATGGCTTCTGCAGTTACTCCAGTGTAAACATCTTAACTCTCGTCCTCGGAAAGGAAAGGTAGGGCCTTAAAACGGGGATCAAGAGCCGAGGCCTTATACAGAGCCTCTTTGTCACTTAAATACCTCTTGTTAAGTTCCGGGCACATTGTAGTTTTAATTTTCCTTGTCAAGATGGAGTCAGTCGGATTGTCTTGGAGCTCGTGGATGAGTTGAGCACGGAGTGGCGCTACAATAGACAGCGTAGGACTGGTCTCCTCTGATATTGCGAGTGTAGCTACTTTCACAGGTTTCACTGCAGCGACGACCTCCTCAGCAGCCGTTATGTCACACTCGGTAAGGGTGCAGATGTCCTTCTCAGACTTCCGTATTTCGGCAGACAGCAGCGCAGCGTGAATAGCAGGTTGTTGCTCTAAAAACCGCTCCAGCATGTCGTGCGGCTGTTCCGGAAATGCCGCTGGCGTGAAGGCAGCGGGCGCCAACAACTCCAACGACATCTACAGGACTGGAAGTTGTATTCTACTTGTTTTTGACCGATGTTCACCAACCATTCAAACAATTTTATTTATTCGTTTTTTAAATTAATAATCGATATTTGGCATCAAGAATCGATGCAGTATATTGTGAAAGTTAGTATCGCGATGCGTTGTTATTTTGCACACCCCTACTCCACTGTAACTTTAGATGAACTAAGTCTATCTTTACACATGTAACTTTGCGGCCAAGCTTCTCTTGCACAATCCGAATGCTGTTCCCAGCGCCAGTTCCGACAATACCACTTCTCTTATCCTGCTGAATTTGTCAGGCTCATTCTGCTTTCTGATAGGTCAGGCATGGGCAAACTACGGCCCGGGGGCCATATGCGGCCCGTTAAAGGAAAAGTAACGTTTTTTACAATTTGAGCCTTATTTTGGTAATAAAACAAGTTGTTTTACTCACCCATAGCACTTTGGTGTCATATGGAGCACTTCCAGAGATGTTTTAGATTAGCGTTAGGCTAACGCTTTTAGCCTAGCGCGACTTATAGCCATAGCTCGGGGCATTCCCCAAGCATGTAATATGCCCCGTGCGGGCTCCAAATAACACAAACTTTAGCACTTTTCAAATCATAGAAGCCCGATGTCTTACTCTGCGATTTCGTTTGAAGCAAAAGTGGCCTGTAATCCAAGATTTATCCATAGTTTACAGCTTTGCGTTTCATGTTTGGGTCCCGGGAGCTGAGAGCACAGTCCGCACATGTGCACTGGCCTCCTCATCTACTCGAAACTATGGCTAAATCTCGGATTACAGACCACTTTTGACCATTTTCCAGTAGCTGGCGCACTACATACACTCAACAAAAATATAAACGCATCACTTTTGTTTTTGCTCCCATTTTTCCTGAGATGGATCCAAAGACCCAAAATTCACTCCAGATACACAACACTACCATTTCTCTCAAACATTGTGGAATGTTGGTCCACTCCTCTTCAAAGGCTGTTATGGACGAAGAACACAGGTGCATTTTATTGATGGCATTTTGAATGCACAGAGATACCGTGATGAGATCCTGAGGCCCATTGTTGTGCCATACATCCATGAACATCACCTCATGTTTCAGCAAGATAATGCACGGCCCCATGTTGCAAGGATCTGTACACAATTCTTGGAAGCTGAAAATGTCCCAGTTCTTGCATGGCCAGCATACTCACCCATGACATGTCACCCATTGAGCATGTTTGGGATGTGCTTGACCGGCGTATACGACAGCGTGTACCAGCTCCCACTAATATCCAGCAACTTTGCACAGCCTTTGAAGAGGAGTGGACCAACATTCCACAGGCCACAACTGACAATCTGATAAACTCTATGTGAAGAAGATGTGTTGCACTGCATGAGGCAAATGGTGGTCACACCAGATACTGACTGGTTCTGAGTCCCCAGACCCCCAATAAAGCAAAAAAATGCACATTTCGGGGTGGCCTTTTATTGTGGGCAGTCTGGGGTGCACCTGTGCACTGGTCATGATGTCGGATCGGCATCTTGATGTGGCGCACCTGTGAGGTGGGGTGGATTGTCTCGGCGGGGCAGAGGTGCTCGCTGTCACACATTTGGACAGATTTGTGAACAATGTTTGAGAGAAATGGTAATGTTGTGTATCTGGAGTGAATTTTGGATCTTTGGGTCCATCTCAGGAAAAATGGGAGCAAAAACAAAAGTGTTGCGTTTATATTTTTGTTGAGTATACATTGACCTTTGTTGAGGTGCGGCGTTTTGCTCCACGTTTACTCAGAACTTTCAGTGCTTTAAAACTATTAGTCATTTTTAAAAAGCTGTATTTTATTAATAAAAGTTTCTGTGTTTTAAGAGTCATTTCACTAAAAAGCTAAATACTGTGGAACTTGAAAGAGATGGACATTTTGTTGTAATGCTTTTGTTCATTTTTAACTGAAATAAAGCATGTTTTCTACATATCCCATGTTATTTTTAGGTTTTTTTTTAACTTTTTATTTATGCTTTTTCAAAAACAGAGGTATAGAACAGCAAAATCTGTGGGGTTCTACAGAAAAAACAAACAAGCAAACAAAAAGGGGAAAAAAATATATATATTTCTCTTGTTCTTATAGTCTATCCATTTAGACCAACTTTTCTCAAATTTGCCCACCTTCAACCTTAGATAATGAGTCATTCTTTCCATCAAATAAATTTCCTCAATTATTTCAATCCACTGTTTCAGTTCCAGTGAGTCACTTTTTAGCCAGTTCCTAGTTACAACTTTCTGACTGGCCAGGTCTTCGTATTTTTAGTGTTTTTACCAAAACACTAAATCCAGCTGCTCCTGGTCCGGCCCTTCTGTCAAATTTTAGAACCTTTTGTGGCCCACGAGTCAAAAACTTTGCCCACCCCTGTGATAGGTCAGTTGTATATACCGTTTACAGTGGTCCAAAGTTCTTCCTCAATTACCATATGGATTCTGAGCATCCCAATTATTCACCGTGATAAGTGATAGAGCCTTTCACAACTTTCAGAAGCCAGAGTGGAGTTTTTCAGTGGTAGTAAAGCTAACAACAACTAACTGATTATCAGGATAAGACGCAGATAGTACACAGTGGACTTATACTGACCTCCTTATATAATATAATATATCTGGACTGGGGCAAGACACATTTTGGTCAATAAATAGAAAAAATGATACCTCATATCTGGAAACACCGACAAGTCATATTTATTGAATTTTAAGTCAAAATAGACACAGTTCCTCTAAAGCCTAAAGTGCCTCTCTGATCTGAATGGTCACTAGATAAATCTGCAGTCATTCATTAGTGCTAGTGCAGCCTCTGCCACAGTATATGCTGTTCATACACTCACAATAAGGAGATAAGAAATTCCTGTGAGACTCATTTTGCTTTGCTAATGTAAAGAACTTGTCCTTCATGTGCAATGTTATTTACATAAATCAGCATTACAGTTGTTATCAGTAAAAGCTGTATTTGATTTGAATACCTCATATCTGGAGACATAAGTAGATCATGTTTATAAAATATTGCATCCTGTCCCTTAAATATAAGCCCTCTAACAGTGTCAGGGGGCTGTTGGTCAGGACTACACTATCTCTGGATATTATTTCTGCACATCTTGCAGAATTGGTCCGACTTGCAGATTTGCTCATCAGAAGATTCTTGTTTCTTTATTAAGGACAAAAACAATTCGTCTGATGTCTCATGTTCTGCGTGAGGAGAGGCGCTGGGGCCCGGGGCCTGTAATGGTTCTGTGTCCAGTGGTCCGCACACAGCTCGTTCTCATGTGTTAATACTGTTTACAGCTCTGTCAGTGTGGAGTGAGGACGGGGGGGCAGCTGGGGGGGCAGAGCGTGACATGGACATAAACATATACAGTATATAAACAGGACATATACAGTTATAATGATTCACACACAATACACCGCCCCACATGCCTCTGCATGAGACCCCACAGTGAGGACAGAAAGGACACATATATAAGTTACTCTGAAATAGCTGGCCAAACATCACTTTTGAGTTTTGTGTATGAAGTACAACAGTGGGCAGGTATTGATGATGCTAAGTGAAGGTATTAGTTAGAAGAACTGCCCGTTAGACTTTAATGTAAACTTTATTTGAACACAATCTAGCTAGAAAGAGCTGACTCAGCTGAGACTACAAAAAGTGAGATGATTTGTGCTGTTAAACAAATCTGCCACACTTAAATTACAGTCACAAGTTAGCCAATTTTTAGACAATCTTAATGTTATATCGTCAATAACCAGGAAGTGCACCGCTAGTATGCTAAATGTCTGTTTTGAATGTTTTTAAGACCGTAAAAATCAGGTACAGTGCCTTTAATAATTTTTTTTATCATAATAATAGCATGTCAGGATGGCCGAGCGGTCTAAGGCAGTGTTCAGGTCGCAGACTACTGGAATTTTAGTACTGTTGTTTACTCCTGTTACTGCACTAGAATTACTACTGTTGCACATTTATTTTTATTTTATCTTAACTCCTATGCACATTCTACTGCACATGACCAAGTCACTGCTGTATCTTCCATTGCACATTTTTGATGCACACTGCACACTTCGGAAATCTGTATATACTGTAGTATAGTTTATTTATTATGTTGCACTGTTTTAAGATTTTAGACCGTAGACTTTAGTTTTAACTTAGATCTCTGTCTTAGATAGTTTTTTGTTGTGTTTTGTCTTCATATTGTATTTTGTACACTGTCTTTTTGCACTACCTGGCCAGAGAGAAACAAAATTTCGATTCACTGTATGTTGAACACATATGGCAGAATTGACAATAAAGCTGACTTTGAACTTTGAACTTTTGAGTCTCCCCTGGAGGCGTGGGTTCAGATCACTTTACCGGCTGGTTAGCTCAACTGGTAAGTCACTGACTTTCCCCCTGGGGGTTGTGAGTTCAAATCCCCCCTGGCAATGAGCTAACCAGTGTGGGTCCTTGGGCAAGACCCTTCACGGTACTGCCCCCTGGGTGCCGAAAAAGATGGCTGCTCACTGCTCCTGAAAAGGATGGGTCAAATTTCTCCCATGTGTCATTGTGTGTGAGACCAATAAAGTCTTAATCTTAGTAACGCATTCTTATACAGCGCTTTTCCAGATGCTCAAACTAGCTTCATAATTCCATATGTGGCTATTGAGGCGTTAACAATTTGAAATATTAATTTACTTAGTGTTGCAACAATGCCACTCAAATCTAGTTTGGGAAAATGAACCTAAGACCAAAGGTGCACAGGTAAGCATATCAAATTAGAGAGCCAGGTTCCGTCATTTACAGGGTCTTTATTTTACTTTTGAAAGAAAACACATTTGTAATGTCATTAACTATAGCTACAGTATTAAAAGTTCTGGATCCCACTTACCCTCACTCAGTCAGCCACATTTCCTGGATGGTCCAGCAAGACATGCCAGAGTTGGGAGCTCCTGCTCCGTGCGGGAGAGCAGCACCAAACACCAGATTAGGGACACAGGATACCCACAGGATACCATCTTAATGTATAAATCAAAGCAAAGCAAGATGAGACAAACAAAGATGAAGCAAAATGAGACAAAACAAAGCAATAGAGGCAAAACAGCAGAAATAAAATAAAGCAGCAGAGGCAGCATGCCCTGTGTGACACCTAAAAACATAAATGAGGAGTTACTAACAAACCTAAAATGCAATGGACCAAAAACCAACCCAAGAGGAGCACATACCGCTGATGAAATAAGGTGGGTGCAGGGGCTGGGAATCCACTTTGCGCAGCTCACTTTCTGGAGTTTGGGATGATGAGGTGCGTAAAGGCTTGCGTCGTCCTTGGCACAATGCCAACTATACAACCAGATTCATAGTTAGAGAATGCATGCTTTGAACTGAAATTATATTTAGGATGCCTTTACCTTTTCCTATCGTTGAAGCTGCACCGCTGTGTGTAAAGGGCTTGATACGTGCAGATGAGTCACATAACTACACGAGACAGGTGCAGAAGAATTTGGAAATTTTCAGAATGAAGAGGTTACACAGGGCTTACCTGTCACTGCAGATGAAGGTGTGGGATGACCCGCACAGCAACGCACACTGTGCTCAAGGCACAATGATATGGCCAAGAAGAGAAACTACAAAAAACATGGACTGTATGAATATTTTGGACATTTTTCTGAAGGGACAGGAGTAGTAGGCATTCATTACCTGTCGCAAAAAACAAGGGCACACAAGAATGTGGCGTGAAGCTCAGCATGTTACGAGAGTGAAGTGGTGCTGAGCTCACAATCAGACTGTGGCATTAAAAAGAGCAATGATTTGGGAATTTGGATATTTTTATGAATGAGGACTGAATGCTTGGAAGCATGGAGGACAGAGCGGCCTTCACGGGGACTCGGAAATGTGGGTGGGCAAAGGGGGAGCAATGAGAAAGGGAGCACTTCTAAAGTCCACCAGCCCATGCCGTGGGGCACCAGGTAAGCACTCCTATGCCATAGGCCTCAATAGCCATCTTACTACATAGACATTATTCATTCTGTCCTTACTCAATGGTTCACACATTCATAATAGGCCATGTAGGCAAACTTTCTTGCCTAAGGACACAACAACAGTTTTTGTCTCATCCAAGTACTAACCAGGCCCAGCCCAGCTTAGCATCTGAGATCTGAGATGAGGCTTTGACCGAGGTATGGTCACTTTTACATGTGGTCATTACATGTACTTCCTCCACAGCCCCTCTCTGTGTACATGTTTTGTTAATCCATTTCTGGTTAATCCATTTCTTTAGAAGAAGAATTTCTGTTGAGGCTTGGGGCAGCCCACAACACAGCAACAACTGTTTCAGAAAGTGGTGCCACTCCAAAGCTGTAATTGTTGTCAGCTGAAAAGACTTGGAGTCATTAGATTAAGGGACCGTTTAGACGAGGACGATTGCGATTGAAAATGACAAAATATTCTATCGGAAGTGTCTTTCGTTTACACTGCAACAGCGCCGTCGGGCTCTGAAACCGCAAAAATCTGAAGACTCCTTCCAGAGTGTGGAGTTCTGAAGACGGCCCGGGTCGTGTCTCCGTCTCAACAGCAAGAAGCGCAAAACATGTTCACGTCGCGTACACCTGACGTCACACTGGATGCACTAAGCCGGTAAAAACAATTAACAAACATGTCTGACTACCTTGATAAAACTTCAGAATGATTAAACAAGCTCTTGTTGCATTAAGCGAAGAGCTCCGACCCGACATCAAGGGTGAAACAACCGTAATGAGAGCCCCTGTGGGTGTCCTGAAAAAGGGTAGCTCTGACATTATATTACCTGCATTATATTATTATTATATTATTAGGCCTGGCATGCATATTCAATCAAATTCGCCCACTTTTGCGTCTTCGTATAAACAAACATTTCCTGTTGAGAACGCTCGTCTAAACGCGGATAAAAAATTGACGACGAGACGCCACTTTTGCGTCTTTTGTTTTGATCGTCGCCATATAAACGTAGCATAATATGACAAGTTTATAGAGCCAGTCTCTAACAAATAATGAAAAAAAGATCCACCATTTGTAGATCATAAGTTTGGAGAGTTACTTCAAAAACAGTTCTATGGAGCCCTGCCCATCCATTTGTCCATCTATTTTCATGGATAAAGTAGAAGAAACAGAGACACCAACAAAACAGTGTAGAGCTTTGTGCATTTGTGGATGGAAAGATGTCTGTGCTTTTCCCTCAGCTGGATTTAACCAAAGCTTGATTTCTTGGCCTGCTCCACTGTTGTGATGTTTCGACCAATCAGCATGAAGTTTGAATTTTCCTCCCTTTTCCTGAGCGCTTTCAGCAGAAGCTGTCCAAGATTGATCATGTTCAATTCAAGACGTCACTATAAACAACCCGAGCACATGTTGTGTGTTGGTGTAACACAGGTCTGTACCAGAGCGGACCTCAGAGGAGTGACATTGAGAGCAGAGAGGGACTGGTGGTGGTGGCGGTGGTTGTGGGAGCGGTGGTGAGGAGGGCGGGGGGGTTGCTTGGGGAGAGGTTGCTATAAATACGCACACACACAGCTCCTCTCCGTGTCTGCTCTGTGGGTGTGCTCTCTCTCTCTGAAGGGCACCCTGTTTCATTGCAGCTTCACCACTTTAATCAGTCCACTGCGCTTTTTTCTCTTGTAATGGAAGTACAGGTCATCAAGAGCCACACACATCTGTCATAAAGGTCCTTCATAATACTGAAATATAGACTTTTATATGTTTTTCAGGTTATTTTAGAGCATGTTTACTTGAATAAATGCAACGCTGATGGGCCAGCAGTGGCACTTACATAATCTTTAATTGGTTTAATGTTGTTTTGTTACAGACATTATGTGGTGGAGGGCTGGCGCCAGCTTGTCTCCATGGTGACCTGGGTGCAACTCATGACTGCTGGCTTGGCAATCATACCAGGCTTTCTGAGCATCCTGCAGGTTCTTTCTCTAAGTACTTGGATAGTGTGCCACATTTCAAGTACAAACTGGACAATACTCCAGTCATTGTGCATGGCTGATTGACAACAGTGGGAGAAGGTCACAAACTTTTGAAGCATTTGTTTCAGCATCTAGTTAATCCTCTCAACTGTAGCCCACTAGTTTGTGCTTGATACAAAATGTGAAGCTGATGGTCAGTGAGGATCTTGTCTCGTAATTCAGCACTGGAGAGCTGCTGAATGAGGGCTTGGAGGACACAGGTGCAGTGATCGTCCTCAGAGGCAAGGATAGTTTGAGATGACCAGGATGAACTGCTGCTGGACGCACTAGAGCCCCGCAATATCCAACCTGCGTGAAGTTGGCCCCCCATCAAACGCACACCTACACAAAAACTATGTCAATCGTTTGTGCTTTGTTTGTGCTGCAAAAAGTTTCGTTTGTGCTGCTTTAGTTTTTGAGATATTAACGATTCTTTTACAGGTCAAATTGGGGTCAGCCAGCCCCCCACGAAGCTTAAAAATGCTCTAAAATTGCCCAATATGGAGTCAATTATTTGTGCTTCGTTTGTGCTGTTTTGTGCTGCAAAAAGTTTCGTTTGTGCTGCTTTAGTTTTTGAGGGGGGGGCTGACCCCAATTTGACCTATAAAATAATTGTTAATATCTGAAAAACTAAAGCAGCACAAATGAAACTTTTTGCAGCACAAAACAGCACAAACGAAGCACAAACAATTGACATATTTTTTGTGTAGGTGTGCCTTTGATGGGGGGCCAAGTTCACGCAGGTCAATATCCATAGCGATCCTTCAGAAGGAACTGGATAATTCAACAGAGTCAGGGTGTCTATGATGATGATGAGTTTTCCTCTAAATGTAACCACGGCCTGCACCCTCTAAGGCCACGCACACACACGCACACACACCACACATACACACACTAGGGCCTAGTCCCCATGACAACATTTTTTTGAGGAAATGGGGAAGTTTGTGTGCGTTTGGGCCTGTCGTCCAGACGGCCCCGGCGTTTTTGGGGGTGAGAACGGTGTTTTTTAAAAACGGGTTCCAGAGTGGAGAAGTCGGAGAACGCCGGGGGTCGTGTTGCCGTGTGGCAGGCGAAAAACGCGACTGTTGGGAAAATGATGACGTCGCGCTGCCGTAATCATCACGTGACCGGTGACCAGAAGGTAACCCTGCGCCTTCCGCAGGTAACAACCAGATAACAACAACCATGGAGTTGAGTTTGTTATGCGGACATTTCTAAGTTTATTTATACTATGCAGTGCAACCCCAGCGGAGACGCATGCACAATTACACACGTTGTGGCCTGGCAGTACGCACGACACACGAGTGTTTGCCAATTCAAAGCTAAACACGTATTTTAAAACTGGAAAGTTCCCATCGCTGAAAAGGCAGATAGTGGACAATGAGGAGCCCATACCAATTTGAGTGTGTTGTGTGCTGTAAATAAAGAAAAAGAGCAACCATTTCTTGTCTTTTTTATTGAATGAAAATGTACCTTTTACAAACAGCAACATGCAGTATCACACACAAAAATATATAGCTGCCCGTTGGTGATGGTCCCCGGTTGTATATTCTCGCCGAAAAGCCAACATAATGTCCGAGTATGTTTAACATTCCCTTAGTAAGATCCAAACAAGCATTTTGCCTAAATAACACGAGCAAGGTTAACGAGAGTTCTACTTGTTAATGTCTATCTAATAAAACGATAGTAAGTAATACTAACTATCGATTTATAGGCAAAAACTTTGCTCACGCAGCTCAAATCTTCGTTCTGTGGCGTCTGTCTATGTTAGGGACGGTCAGCATTTTAACATTACCGGAGGGAGTCGCTGCTACATTGGTGGAGCAGCGGGACAAAATATAAATTCGCTTTTTTTGACGGTCCCTAAAGTACACGTGTTTGCTTGTTTATGAAAGAGAAAGGACTTTCTGCACATGCGCTCTTTGTAGTCTTGCGTTTCCGGTGGCTCTGGCTCTTTCCGGTTTACAGCGCCACTTATCGGTGTGACATATGTACTACATCGTTTTCACTCAGCGCTCCGTACTCATCTTGACACGAATGTTTTCTGATCCAACACGTGTGTGGACGAGACTTTTTTTCACCCCGGGTTAAAAAAAAAAACAGGAACGTTGTCGTGGGACTAGGCCTTAATCATCCCACACACACTAGTGCATTCATTTGCACAGCATGTGTTAATAACATCTTTTCCCCTCTAACCCTGAGTCCTGTCCCTCACCAGCTCTCTTACCTGTTCCCTCACACTGCCTCTCTCTCCTCCAACACTGTGTGATTCAGATAGACCAATGTGACCAAGTACTTCCTGGTGCTGTTTCTGACGTGGTGCTGATCATGTGGCATGTGTTATGTAACCGTGATTAAGACATTATTAAGCCTTAATTTGATTAGTGTTAAGGAAAAATGTGACATCTTTGACGAGTTATATATTTATTGCTTGAAGGTGCATGTAGGATATAAAAGAGAGACATTTCTGTCGTTGCTCTTCCACCTGTTACTGAGCAGGTAACATGGCTGTGCTCTACAGTGTGATCAGGTCTAAGCTGAACGTTAAAGAACCTGATCTGTAGTTGAACTCAACCTATTTGGATGCTGTAAATACATTTCTGATGATTGTAAATATTTTTGCACTGCTTATGATATTTTTGGATCCACCAGCACTTAAAGTCAAAATGTTAATAGAGCCCTGCTACACAGAGACATGTTCTCGTTTTGCCTGGGATGTTCCACAGTATGGCATTAAACTTATCTCCATGGAGACAAGCAGGGGGTTCCTCAAATGATCAAAGGTAAGATCTGTGTATTTCACATATTGACTGTCACAGCTCCTCCCCTCCATTTGGCCTGTCCTAGTTTCTTTGACTTGTCTATTTCTTCGACTGAATAAGTGCGTGGCGACTTATTTTTTCAAAGCTACAATAAAAATAAAACTTGGACCTTTTATATCCCTGAATTATTGATGCATAAAATAAAATAAATACATAATGGAGAAAGTGCATTGCTGGTATAAAGTGTGTGGTGTTGAATATTTGATTGGAGGCCAGGCTGTGCGGCTGTGAGTGTGCGCTGTGATCGGGGTGTGATGTGAGCACGGGACACAGTGAAGTGACACATCTGTTGTGTTGTTTCTCTTTGCTGTGGTGTCTAGACTCACAGCTGGGCCTTTAGAGGAGGATTTATGGATCAGCTGTGTGCATGTGTGTGTGCATACGTATGTGTGTGTGTGTGCATGTGTGTGTGTGTGAGGGAGCTGTAAACCCCGCCCTCACTTATCAGGTGTATACCTTCATGTTTCTATTTTTATATAGTATATACTTAATTTGATGCACAGTTATATAGTCAGTTGAGTCATTAAAGGAAAAGTAACGTTTTTTTTACAATCTGAGCCTTCTTTCGGCAATAAAACAAGTAGTTTTACTCACCCATAGCAGTTTGGTGTCAATTGGAGCAGTATCGCAGAACTTATGTTGAGCCGTTCTGTTCTACTAATGATCCCGTATCCGTTAGCGTGAGTGCTCGGGGCATTGATTTGCGGTGTCCAAATAACACAAACTTTAGCACTTTTCAAATCACAGAAGATCGCTGTGTCAGCGTAGACTTTTAGTAGATTCCAAAACGGCCTGAAACCCGATATCGCAACAGAAAAGTAAAGTTCAGAGCGGTGTTAGCTTCTTTCGGACTAGCGGCGTTTAGAAAACAGCTGAGTTCACGCATGCGCACTGTCCTCTCTGATGACGTCATCAAATGAAACTATAGCTGCATATCGGGTTTCAGGCCGTTTTGGAATCCACTAAAAGTCTACCCTGACACAGCGATCTTCTGTGATTTGAAAAGTGCTAAAGTTTGTGTTATTTGGACATCGCAAAGCTATGCCCCGAGCACTCACGCTAACGGATACGGGATCATTAGTAGAACAGAACGGCTCAACATAACTTCTGCGATACTGCTCCAATTGACACCAAAGTGCTATGGGTGAGTAAAACTACTTGTTTTATTGCCAAAAGAAGGCTCAGATTGTAAAAAAAAAAACGTTACTTTTCCTTTAAGTTGCCATGCTAGTTTTCACTGTTCACTCCTCTTTTTCCTTTGCCTTCGAGGTGATTGGTGGAGACATTGATTTGGAGGCGCGCCCTTATCAGTGCAGTTTAGGTGCGCCCATCATCCTGATCTGGACTCTACCAAGTGCTGCTTTGGGAGGGGAGGTTTATCTGGGGAATTTATATTGATACATGAACTAATATTTTAAAACTGATTATACACCAACAATGTGCAATATTCTGTATTGATGATAACAGGAGAAGTTCAATTTGTCAACTGGACCAAGTTTGTTTGGTTGAAAACGTTTCGCCGCTCATCCGAGAGGCTTCGTCAGCTCTAATAAGAATACTGGTAAGACACTTGCTTATATCTTGCTGTAGGGAGGAGCTACCTAGCTAACTACTTTCCGGAACTATCTCATTGGTTTCGGTCTTTTGTTTCTCTGGCGTCTAGCTTAACGATCCCTATTCATCCCTACACGCCTGCTTTTTCACACCTCTGGCCCTGACCTGGCTAGCCCTATTGTTTCCCTGTTTGTTTGATCTAGGCTTAATAATGGAATTGTAGATGGGATGCAAATTATATCTT
Source organism: Paratrypauchen microcephalus (assembly GCA_036785185.1). Classification (NCBI taxonomy): domain Eukaryota; kingdom Metazoa; phylum Chordata; class Actinopteri; order Gobiiformes; family Gobiidae; genus Paratrypauchen; species Paratrypauchen microcephalus. The sequence continues at coordinate 27,455 of JAVJIX010000089.1, read as the reverse complement.
ACGCCACCATTTCTGTTCAGAGAAGGATTCTCTTTTTTGACAAAAATAGCCTCTTTAACTCCCCTCTCAAACCAATTCTTTTCCCTGGCTAAGATCTGAACCTCACTGTCCTCAAAAGAATGTCCCGTGGCTTCTAGGTGAAGATGTACCGCAGAAGCCAGTCCACTCTGGCACGCCCGTCTGTGTTGGTACATCCTCTTGTGAAGTGGCTGCTTGGTTTCTCCAATATAGCGCTCACTGCAGTCTTCACTACACTGAATGGAGTAGACCACATTGCTTTGTTTGTGGCTCGGTGTTTTGTCCTTTGGGTGGACGAGTTTTTGTCTTAAAGTGTTTGTGGGTTTGAAATAAACTGGGATTTCATATTGTCTGAAAATCCTCTGTAGTTTTTCCGACACGCCGGCCAGGTACGGAATCGCTACCCCTTTCCTCCTGGGTTCGGATTCTCTATTATCTTGTTTCTTGCCCTTGTCTCTCTTGGTTTTGTTAACAGCCCATTTGGGATAACCACAAACAGAGAGGGCTTCCTGCACATGTTGTTCTTCTTTTTCCTTACCCTCTGTGCTTGTGGGAACCACTTGGGCCCTGTGTTGTAATGTCCGAATAACACCCAGTTTGTGCTGCAGTGGGTGGTGTGAATCAAAAAGCAGGTATTGGTCTGTGTGTGTGGGCTTCCTGAAGACTTCTACTTGGAGTCCCCGGTCTCCTCCTATCGTTACTGCACAATCTAAGAACGCCAATGTGTTATCCTTGGCATCTTCACGGGTGAATTTGATATTAGGATCTACAGAATTGATATGTGCAGTAAAAGGTACTGAAACGGGACCCCACCAATGGGTACAAAAAGAAGATCATTGATTTCTTACAGAAGTTGAGGAAAGAAGAAGTCATTGATCTACAACTGTATTACAGACTGTACCCTGGTGATGCTATCCCGTGCATCTATGGCCTCCCGAAGATTCACAAACAAGGAGTACCACTCAGACCCATTGTGTGTAGTGTTGACTCTATCACATATAATTTGGCCAAACACCTAAAAACCATCTTGGCTCCATTGGTGGGTAACACGGAGCACCACATTGAGAACACAGCTGAATTTGTAAACAAAGTTAAGTCTCTCCAGTTTGGTCAGGATGAGACAATGGTTTCCTTTGATGTAACCTCTCTTTTCACTTGTATCCCCACAGCTGTAGCGGTCGAAGCAGCGAGAAGGAGTTTACTACAGGATTCCAAGCTAGAAGAGAGAACCAAACTTTCTCCTGACCAAATCTGCCAACTGCTGGAAATTTGTCTAAATACCACCTATTTCCAGTTCAGAGGGAACTTCTACAGGCAAATTCATGGCTGTGCGATGGGCTCACCGGTCTCCCCTATCATGGCTAATTTATACATGGAACAATTTGAACAGAGTGCCTTAGCCTCATATCCAGGCACTCCTCCCACACACTGGTTTCGTTATGTTGATGATAATTTTACAAAAATCAAAATTCAAGATTTGGAACCTTTTACTGCACATATCAATTCTGTAGATCCTAATATCAAATTCACCCGTGAAGATGCCAAGGATAACACATTGGCGTTCTTAGATTGTGCAGTAACGATAGGAGGAGACCGGGGACTCCAAGTAGAAGTCTTCAGGAAGCCCACACACAGACCAATACCTGCTTTTTGATTCACACCACCCACTGCAGCACAAACTGGGTGTTATTCGGACATTACAACACAGGGCCCAAGTGGTTCCCACAAGCACAGAGGGTAAGGAAAAAGAAGAACAACATGTGCAGGAAGCCCTCTCTGTTTGTGGTTATCCCAAATGGGCTGTTAACAAAACCAAGAGAGACAAGGGCAAGAAACAAGATAATAGAGAATCCGAACCCAGGAGGAAAGGGGTAGCGATTCCGTACCTGGCCGGCGTGTCGGAAAAACTACAGAGGATTTTCAGACAATATGAAATCCCAGTTTATTTCAAACCCACAAACACTTTAAGACAAAAACTCGTCCACCCAAAGGACAAAACACCGAGCCACAAACAAAGCAATGTGGTCTACTCCATTCAGTGTAGTGAAGACTGCAGTGAGCGCTATATTGGAGAAACCAAGCAGCCACTTCACAAGAGGATGTACCAACACAGACGGGCGTGCCAGAGTGGACCGTCTTCTGCCGTATATCTTCACCTAGAAGCCACGGGACATTCTTTTGAGGACAGTGAGGTTCAGATCTTAGCCAGGGAAAAGAATTGGTTTGAGAGGGGAGTTAAAGAGGCTATTTTTGTCAAAAAAGAGAATCCTTCTCTGAACAGAAATGGTGGCGTAAGATATAATTTGCATCCCATCTACAATTCCATTATTAAGCCTAGATCAAACAAACAGGGAAACAATAGGGCTAGCCAGGTCAGGGCCAGAGGTGTGAAAAAGCAGGCGTGTAGGGATGAATAGGGATCGTTAAGCTAGACGCCAGAGAAACAAAAGACCGAAACCAATGAGATAGTTCCGGAAAGTAGTTAGCTAGGTAGCTCCTCCCTACAGCAAGATATAAGCAAGTGTCTTACCAGTATTCTTATTAGAGCTGACGAAGCCTCTCGGATGAGCGGCGAAACGTTTTCAACCAAACAAACTTGGTCCAGTTGACAAATTGAACTTCTCCTGTTATCATGGATTCTACCTGGACGACTGAGGGACTTTTCACGCAATATTCTGTATTCTACTATATATTATATTTATGAAATGTGAACCTGTAAATAGTGCAATAGATTTGGTAGTTTTTGTATGTGTAAAAGTACCTGTGTCTGGGGCTTAGTGGTTTAGGCTGGGCTTTATAAGGGTTTTTTGTTTTACTGTCTTGGTTGCCTGTTGTCTGTCATGGGGAGATGCTGTCTGTCAAACTCTGCAAATGGTGTGGCCAAATTAAAAGGTGAAGAGCTCAAAGTTTTTCTTCCTTTTTTTGTTTGACCCTTCGGGTGCTACGGCTATCCTGGGCTAGTAAGAGTGCGTGTGTGTCCCCTCTTAGAAATGGCTAACTGCTAAAATATCTACATTCCAAAAATCCTGTATGTTTGTTTAAGATGTTTGATATAACGTTTCTGCTGGAGGGTAGAGCACAGTATGGAATTAAACTTCTCTGTCTCCATGAAGACAGGCTGTGGACACCACCAGGCCCAGGTTCAGGTCAATGATGTCTCCATAGTCCAGTTTAAACTGCATTAACAAAAAGCATGTAAAACTGGGAACTACGATGGAGGTATCTCAAAGATCTGTAACACATCTGGATAAGTTGATGCATACTCTGATACCTGCTGTATGTAACAGTGTAGTCCTGTTTACATTGGGCACAGAGGAGAGGCATTCAACTGCCTGAATTAAGAAACAGCCAGGAAAATATTCAACGTGTTTGGACATCTACTCAGCAGTGTTGACAGACTCCAGCCTCTCTGTTTTGCTTTGGTCCACTAAAGCAAGTAGAGGAAATCACTTGTGAGTAACAGTTCCTCATGTCAGAAAATCAAATGTCACTTATCTACGTCTGCCAAAAGTGTGGTTATATGTATAATACAGTCCCCTCCTAAAGTATTGAAAAACAAGGCCCTATTACGGCCGTAGGACCAGTGGGGCCGGTGCCCAGAGGCCCAAGGGTCCAGGCGCCCGACGGGTGGCCCAAAGCAATGCAGATGCCGATGCCAATTGCGATGTCAGAGGGCCTCTATTCTCTAGGATCTTATGACTACGCACACTGTTATAGGGCATATCTGAAGAGAACCGAGAGAGAAGGGTGATATGAATTGGGTGGGGGGGAAGGTCCCCCCCCCCGTGGAGGTCCCCTGGGCCAGGGGGACGGCACTCAGAGGGTCCCTGGGCTACGGAGATCGGCAGTCAGGGGCCCCCTCTGCTATGGGTTACAGCAGTGAGAGGGCCCCTGGGCTATGGGGGACAGCAGTCAGGGACCCCTGGGCTATGGGGGACGGCGGTCAGGGACCCCTGGGCTGGCCCAGCTGTAGTGCCTCTCGTGAATACTCCTAAGGAAGCCCTAACATTTACCAACTAGGGGTTCAAGGAGGGGGGGTGCTTTCAGAGGGCCCTATGATTATGAAAGCCCCTGCTAAGGGTCACGACTTCTGGCTATGTGGGGCCCTAGGGAGAGCCCTAATGGGAGTGCATACTGTTAAGATTACAAATGTTCTTACAAAGGGCCTCTGATTTACCAAGGGTTTTGAATGCAAGTCCTTTCAGTGAGCCCTAAAGCCCAGGATATGCTAGCTGTGTCACTTAATTTACTTGTGCAACCGCACATACTTTCAGCAGAACGATACTGGTAGTGTTGCCAAAAACAAATCACCAAAAGTCACTATTGGCTCTCTGAAAAGTGGCTAAATTATGTCATGACGTTACTATGATGTCATAACGTCACGGACGACTCACTGATCTCAAGAAAATGTGTCTACATGGCTGTTGCAGGGCTCTCAATCTCACGCTTTGAGAGTGTGACACACGCAATTCAACGCCACACATGGTATTTCTCACGCTGAAATTTAGTTGCGCAATTCAAGCACAGCGCTTCTGTGCCCAGAAAATCGGTTAGATAATGCAGGCACCGCGTGTTTTCAGCGAAAATAAGTCACCTACCCCCCCACCCCGCTCCTCGCTCCTCGGAAATTACGCAGTCTCACGCACGACCCCGCTCAAAACTTGAGAGCCCTGTATGTTGACAATCCCAAAGAGTACAGTTTCGAGATCGGGGCTAATGTGCAGTGCTGCTTAACCATGAAATAAGCTTCTGGTGGCCGAGCAGAGCTGAAGTTACATTGAAAAACAATGATTTTGACACTCGAGAGATGTGTTTTTTTTTTAAGTCGCCAGATTCACCTAAAAAACGCTAAGTCGCTAGATGAGGTTTTAGTCGCCAGAGACGGCCAAAAATCGCTAAATCTAGCGACAAATTTGCTAAATTGGCAACAATGGATACTGGCGGTATCATGTAGGGGGCAGATAGCCAACCGGGCTCTCATTAATATTTTCCACCATTGTTTGTCTCTACCACGAGCTCAACATGGAAGTTCGGAAGATCGCCCCTCGCGGGTGTGTCAATATTGCAATATGCGCACATGTCTGCGTACCATGTGTTCAGGTGCACTACCACGCGTAACATCGACACTCAGACTGTTTTTGACCCTGCCAATAACAAACTGTGAAGGGGAACGGTCATTCTACAGAGTGTTCGGGGAGGGGGCCCTTTGCAAACTCCTGGCCCCGGGGCCCAGACCCCCCATAATCCGGCCCTGTTGAAACAGCAAGGCAAATTCCCTTTTTTTGTTGTTCACTGGAGACATTTGAGCTGAAGATCAAAAGAATGTCAGCTTTAATTTCCTGGTATTTACATTTAGACATGTTAAACAACAGCACCGTTTGTATTACACCACAGCATTTTTAGGTGAGCAAAAGTAAAGGAACAAAAAATCTGGTGTCAAAACCCTTGCTTGCAATAACTCCCTCAAGCCTGCAACCCATCTACATCACCAAATTGTTGCACTGTTCATTTGTGATGCTATTCCAGGCTTTTACCACAGCTTCCTTCAGTTCTTGATTGTTTCGGGGGGCTCCTCCCTTTAGTCTCCTCTTCAGGAGGTGAAATGCATCGGGTTAAGGTCAGATGACTGACTTGGTCAGTCTAAAACCTTCCACTTTTCCTTTGTTTTTTTGGCAGTGTGCTTAGGGTCATTGTCCTGCTGCATAATAAAATTCCTCCCAATTAGTTTGGATGCATTTCTCCGTACACTGGCAGACAAAATATTTCTGTACACTTCTGAATTCATTCAATCAACACGGAGAGCTTGACTTGGTCATTTTGGGTGGGAACTATTTTTCAGTGCGGAAAAACACAGCCGAAGCACACACCACGCTGCGTAACAGGGGAACTGCCTTCCTGGTGCGTAACAGGGATTCCCCTGTCAGCGTGCTGCGTGATTCGACTGTATTCTTCCGCACTGTAAAATAGTTCCCACCCAAAATGACCAAGTCAAGCTCTCCGTGTTGATTTGCACATTTATTTGCACTCGATATGAATGCGCACTACACAGAAAGTAATTGGGAAACGCATCGAGCAAATGAATTCCTTTTGGCCGAAATCTTTCTCTAGCGACGTTAGACTCCAGTCTAAGGCGGAGGAGCAGCAGATACCGCGGCGGTCAGTGCTGACAGACCTGGACAATGGCTGCGTCACCAGAAACACACTTTCCACCACTTATTTTAGTCTCTGGACTGTGGGGAGATGCCCAAGTTTGACCTGGGGGTGGCATATCCCTTTTAAAGGCAACACCTGATCAATGGGTCACATGTTCCAATAATTTTGCTCACTTGAAAATTGTGTTGGTTTAAACAAAGGTTGGTATGTCCTGAGTTGCTTAACACACCTAGATGTAAATACCAGGGAATAAAGGCTCTTGTCTCATACTTATCATTTGATCTTGAACCCGAATCATTTGGCGGCATGGTGGCTGAGTGGCTAGCACTCATGCTTCACAGCAAGAAGGTTCCGGTTTCGATCTCCAGGTCGCCTGGGCCTTTCTGTGTGGAGTTTGCATGTTCTCCCCGTGTCTGGGTGGGTTTCCTCCGGGCACTCCGGTTTCCCCCATCAACCCAAAAAACATGCTCCAGGTAAAATCCTCCAGCTGAGGCAAGAAGATCATGGAGATGGTCCCCGGGCGCAGTAATAATAACTAATAACAGGATGGGTTAAATGCAGAGACAAATTTCTCCAGTGTGAGATCAATAAAGTCACTTCTTCAAATGTCTTCAGTGAACAACAAAAATAAGACAATTTTCCTTGCAGTTCCAATACTTTTGGAGGGCACTGTAGCTGTTTTTAGTAATTATAGAAGCAGAGTTTTCATGCTTCTATTTGGTTCTTAGACCTGCTGACTGGGACAAGAGGTGTGACAGGTTGTGTGTGCACGTAAATGTAGTGAGTGTGAGCAGGATAACCTCACTTCTCTCAAGTTTGAGACAACCAAACTTAAATAGTACTGCTAGTAGAATTACTAATGTTACATTTAATATCATCTCTGTAGCACACTGTCTCCTCCACTCCAAAGTGTTTGCACAGTGCGGAGATGCTGTGGGGAGGTGGGACTGGAGCTGTGAAGTGCAGCTTAAGTACATGTTCTTGTTTACAGGAGGTGTGGTAGGATCAGTTCTCACGTGGCCCTCACACAACTTACCCCGTGAACTTTGGCTGTGCTGTGAAGGGCTTTAGGCAAAAAAAGCCATTTGGGGTATTCACATGTCATTTTCTGTCAGCTGTTTTTTGAGGGGTGGAGTATCAGTATTGATTTGGCGAAGCCTCAAGTCTTCTTTGTTCACTGACTGAAACAACAGAGCAGAATGAGAGGTTTAGGAGAGGCGTGATGTGCGTCCAGCTTCCCTGATGCCTGCATTACAGAGAGAGAGGAGGCACACTTTTGTCCTGAGGGCTGTTACTCCCCTCAATCTGCCCTGACAATGGATCTGATGACACTTTTTTCTATTATTGACCATATTGACTTGTCAAAGCCTAACAAAATCAGGATTTGACAAGGCGGTATTGTCTTGTAGGGCTGAGTCTGGTTAGGACTTGAATGACAGTGCCACAGTGGGGTGCCAGTGGTAAAGAAATGTTGTTGTGCACTTCACCCACATTTCTTAGTATGAAAGTGGGGTGTGCATGAGTGTTGGCAGCTTCACTTCCATCAGTCTGCCCCGGGGCCACTGTGGCTACAATAGTATCTTACTTCCACCAGTTGTGGAGTAAATGAATAATGCACTGTGAGGCGTCTTTTATGTATATTTAAGTGTGAGTGTGGTAATTTCCCACTTATTTGTATTTGAGTCCCAACCATAGTGTGTGTGGACTGAGCGTGCCCCTCTGCTGTGGTCAGGACACATGATGGATGCCCCGAGCTCTGGCCTGCAGTCATTTCAGTGGAGGGCATTGATCTCTGAGCAGAGCTCACCGGGGCTGCCCCTCATGTCCCTGGGGCTTCTCTATCAGGATTAAACTTTCTCTTTTCATGAGTCACTTTGGCCGCTCATCTTCACAATGACAGACTGCTTTATTGCACACAATCCTATGGAAGTGACAAAAACCCAACTGAACTTTCAATAAAGCCATGGCTGCAGGCTCGGACGGGTGAGGAGGAGGATGAGGGATGAGGGAACTCGAAGAGAAAATACCTAATGAGGCTGTTGATGTTTTCTTTACATAATAACACGATACATTAATATAATCATCTTTACTTTAAGTGGATCCTGATGAAAGATTGCCTCCTTCTTGTCTCCATGGAGATTTCATTGTTTTGCCTGGAATGATCCATGGCAATGGCATTAAACATACAGACTATTCAGAGTGATGGCCAGGCTGTGTGACAGCTCCTGTTTAAAGGTCCCATGGCATGAAATTTTCACTTTCTGAGGTTTTTGAACGTTAATGTGAGCTCCCCTACCCTGTTAAAACTTTTAACCCCCATGGTTAAAAGTTGCAAAATGTCTAAACTGAGCAACTGAGCGATCCTTTTCTGAGTTAGAAAAAATCGGAGCTCAAACGGGTGATTTTGAACAAGGAAACTTATTGACGTCAGATCGAAAAAAGAAATGCAAATGCAGTTCCACCCCCGTCTGTCTGTACTCAGCGTCTCTGTAAATCACACCCAGAGAGTTTGGACTGCGAATGCGCTAGGCAATGCGAAATGCGTTTTTTTATTTGCCTGGAGGCACGTGCGAGTGTTTCTAGGCTCGGAAGTCCTTTATCTGAGCCTCTGGACCTTTGAACAGCAGTGGTTTAATTTTATTTTCTGTGGAAATGTGTTTATTTTTCAATGGAATGCTTCAAATCTCTCCCCCCGTGCAAAAACACAGAAATGGATCAGCTGAGAGCTCTGAGCGGAGAGTTTGGCCATGCCCCCACCCTCTACTATAGGCCATCTCTTTTCTCCTCATTTGCATTCAAGCAACAACGCCCATAATGTTCAGAGAGAGAAAAAATACTCTTTCTCATCTTATCTCTGTTTCTCATGCAGTGAGAGTTGATTTTGAAGAAGGATTCATTTACAGTATTAGGGAACCATTAAGGAGCCATATAAAAGCATCAAGAAGTACCATGTCATGGGATCTTTAATTATGTGATGAGACTCTTAGATTGCTGTACTTTTCACAAACTGATTCTCCTCATGAAGGTGCCTCATCTCTGAATGTCCAGTGACATGAAGCAAAGCATTCTGGGGGCTATTACTTTTATTTATAATTAGATGTGCTGCCTTTTAAAAACAAAATGATTTCATTAGAAACTCAGAGTTTATTGTGAGTAGAGCAGGTCAGAGAAGGGCAGAAAATGTTGTTTTAAAGTTCTATGAAAAATGATGATTAATCAAACTATTTCTTAGTGGACCTAGTTTAGAATGTGAAAGTGTTTGGCTCTCGGGGGACTTTAATTGGAGACCCCAGTGCAGAGCACAGTGCAAACTGTGGAGCCTCCTGCCAAAGACAGCACAGAGCCCCGACCTCAGCTCCTTATAGAGACACTGCCATAACTTTAGGCTGTAAATGAGAGGGCGGGCTCTGCTGGAGAGGAGCAGGTTTAAGAACAGCTTTTTAACCAGGGAGTCCACAGGGGGCCTCAGGTTTGTCATGTATAAAGTCCTCATATATTTCCATGTGGAAATGTGCAGCGCACTGGTTTAGCCACAAACCAAAGTGTTTGCCAGTACAGTCTGGTGATGGAAAGAAAAGTCATGTACCCCAGCTTTACGTGGACTATGCTACCAGGCATAGAAAGGTCTGGGTACGACTCCAGGGCCTTTTGCGTGTTCTCCCTGTGTCTGGGTGGCTTTCATCTGGCCACTCTGGTTTCCCCCAACAACCCAAATCATGTACCACAGGTCAAATCCTCAAGCTAAGGTAGTTCTGAACAAGACAAAGCTCAAGATCTGGAGATGGACCCACTGCTCCTGACAGGTTCCCTCAGGGGCTTTGAAGGATGGGTCAAATGAAGAGGACATACTTCCTCACAGGGACAATAAAGTGCACCTTATAAACCTTATAGAAAGTGAACCGTTGTGTAATGCTGAGTTATGAGGTGTGGAAGAATTTGAGAAAACTAAACTGAAGGAATCAGATATATTGTGCCTCTGTGTGCTGTGTTTTAATCTATGACATCCATGGATCATTATGTTTTAATTTGGACATTTTAAATCACAATATTTTGAAAGTGATTTGACTTCTACATTAGAAAACTGCAATGCCTAATGGGAGCTGACATAAACAAAAGAACTGTCAGCACCTCCAAATGGATAGTTGCACATCACGCTAGCAAGTAGCACATTAAAAAAAAAAAACTGAAAAAGGAAGAAATAGCGGTGAGAATAATGAGATCAAAGCAATGATGTCCTGAATACAGAAGAATAAAGATTATTCCTTATTATTAGAGATGGGTCTAAAGATTAGACAAGACCTAATCTTAGTCCTAAACTTTGTCCAGTTGACAAATTGAACTTCTCCTTTGATCATGGATTCTACCTGGACGACTGAGGGACTTTTCACGTAATCTTAGAAGACAACTGAAACATGTCAAGGTGTAAACAACACACCGGTCTATTAAGAAGAACCTTTATTTTGGAAATTATATTGAAAATCAAAATGAATCTTACTCAAACATGCATGAATCACTCTAAAAAGAACTTCAGAGGGTAAATGAGAAGGACACAACTATAACAAAAGCAAAGAATAGATTTAAGTTAATAGTAAAAAACTTTAAGTAAAGACTAGTCATGGCACACATTAAATCCATCCTCCCACCCACCTTTGACCCATTCCAGTGTGCATACCTGGCCAACCGCTCTACTGAGGATGCAATCTGCTCTGCTCTGCTCTGCTCTCCACCCAACCCTCACCCACCTGGACAATAAAAACTTGTATGTGAGAATGCTGTGCATAGAGTTCAGCATTCAACAAGCATTCAACACCATAATCCCACAGCAGCTCATTACCCACTGGACCACCTGGGGCTTCAGACCTTGCTATGTAATTGGCTGCTGGACTTCCTCAGTGAGAGGCCACAGGCAGTGCGTGTCGGCAGGAACACCTCAAGTTGCATTAGACTGAGCACAGGAGTCCCCCAGGGCTGTGTGCTCAGTCCGATGCTCTTCACTCTACTCACCCACATTTGCGGACAATATGACTGTGGTGGGTCTCATCTCTAATAATGTTGAGACAAACTAAAGGAGTGAGGTGAGCCTTCTGACCCAGTGGTGCAGCGATAACAATCTCCTTCTGAATGTTGAAAAGACCAAGGAGATTGTTATAGACTTCCGGAGAGGCCCCACCCAACACCCCCCACACTCCATCAACAGTGCTGCTGTAGAGAGGGTGAGCAGCACCAAATTCCTGGGGGTGAGGACCTCTCTTGGACAGCGAACACTGCCTCACTGGCAAAGAAGGCTCAGAAGCGCCTCTATTTCCTCCGCAAACTGAGGAGAGCTGGACCCTCCCACCCATCATGACCACCTTCTACCGAGGCACCATTGAGAGTGTTCTGACCAGCTGCATCACTGTGTGGTCTGGGAGCTGAACAGAACAGAACAGGAAAGCCCTGCAGCGCATAGTGAATGCAGCTGGGAGGATCACTGGTGTCTCTCTCTCCTCCCTCCTGGACATTTTTAACACCCACCTCACCTGCAGAGCGTCCAGCATTGTGGCTGGCCTGAGCCACCCCTCACACAGCCTCTTCAGCCTCCTGCCCTCGGGGAGAAGGTACCGGAGTCTCCGGGCCCACTCCACCAGACTGTCAAACAGCTTCACACCCCCCCCCCCCCATCCCCATAATATACATATCACTCTAGACACTTTAAATATTGCTGCTAAGGACTACTGTTGCACATTATTGGGGCCACCATAGTGTTTCTACTGATTCTTATTATTATTATTATACATTATTCTTTGACCTATGGGAGTCTATGGCAACCCCTAGAACCGTCTGGTAAAAAGTTGTGAAATTTTGCATGCACATTTCAGCCAGTCTACCCACAGCAATTTATAGGCCCCCACCCCCAACTGTCTAGTGCCACCAGCAGGTCAAAGTTGCAAGAATTTTCAGGAATTTTCAGGAACTTTCTGCGTTGCTAGGCAACCCTGTCCACTGCACATTTTGGATATCTGTAAATAGGTTTTTATTTATTCTTTGCACTGCTTTAGATTTTAGATTTTGTCATAGATCGTTTTTGTTTTGTCTTTATATTGCATTTTGTTCACTGTCTTTTTGCACTACTTGGCCAGAGAGAAACGAAATTTCGATTCACTGTATGTTGAGCACACTGAACTGACTTTGATAAAGCTGACTTTGACTTTTTGGCTTTGACTTTGACCGACATAATTCCAGACACTGACATGATCCCAGACACCGACATGATCCCAGACACTGATGTGATCCCAGACACCGACATGATCCCAAACACTGATGTGATCCCAGAAGGACAGCGGTTCTTTCTGCAGGAGACATGTGCAGTAGAGCATGAAGTGAAGGGGTGCAAGAGCGAGACAGACAGATGAAGAGACAATGCGCAGATGAAGATGCTAATTTGATTTTGTTTTGAACAGTTATTTTGTGCTTCATGCACATGCCCTCCTCATGGAAAACACTTGCATATTTTAAGTTAAAGGCAATCAATCTGGCTGTCAGAGAAGGAAATAGAGCTGATGCATGTGAGCTCGGCATCGATGAGTCGATGGTGAGACGCTGGCAATGGCAGTGTGATGAACTGACTCAGTGCAAAAAGATGACAAAAGCTTTCAGAGGCAATAAAAGCAGATGCTCCAAACTTGAAAATGTTCTTGAAGATGTGGACACCTCCGGTTTATAGACAGGTGTACAAAAATTACATTATTTTAAAATTTAGTTGATGCTGCTTATATTCAGGTGTGCTCAATAGTCTGGAAATTATGGTACTTTTACTTTGTTCTATTTGACTAGAAGCCCTTATGTCGAGACATAAAACAAGGCCAGATATGTCACCCGGACTGGCGTTACCGGGGCCCCACCTTGGAGCCAGATCTAGGGTGGGTGCTCGCCAGCGAGCGGCTGGTGGCCGGGCCTTTCCCCATGGGGCCTGGCCGGGCGAAGCCCGAAGGAGCGTCGTGGGGCCGTCTTCCTGTGGACCCACCACCCGCAGGAGGATCCATAAGGACCGGGTGCAAAGAGATCTGGCCGGCAGTCAAAGGCAGGGGCCTCGGTGGCCGGAACTCCGGACATGGAGACTAGCTTTGGGGACATGGAATGTCACCTTGCTGGGGGGGTAGGGGCCTGAGCTCGTGTAGGAGGTTGAGCGTTACCGACTAGATATAGTCGGCCTCACCTCCACCCACAGCTTGGGCTCTGGAACTTAACTCCTTGAGGGGGGCTGGACCCTCCATTTCTCTGGCGTTGCCCGTGGGGAACAGCGGCGGGCCGGTGTGGGCCTGCTCATAGACCCACAGCTCAGCCACCGAGTGTTGGAGTTGGTGAACGAGAGGGTCACGTCCCTGCGCCTTCGGGTCGGGGACAGGTCTCTCACTGTTGTGTCGGCCTACGGGCCGAACAGCAGTGCAGGGTACCCGGCCTTCTTGGAGTGCCTGGGAGGGGTACTGAACAGTGCACCAACCGGGGACTCCGTTGTTCTCCTGGGAGACTTCAACGCCCACGTGGGCAACGACAGTGACACCTGGAGAGGGGTGATTGGGAGGAACGGCCTCCCTGATCTGAACCGGAGTGGTGTTATGTTATTGGACTTCTGTGCTAGTCACAGTTTGTCCATAACGAACACCATGTTCGAGCACAAGGGTGTCCATCAGTGCACGTGGCACCAGGACATCCTAGGACGGAGGTCGATGATTGACTTTGTTGTTGTGTCATCTGACCTCCGGCCGCGTGTCTTGGACACTCGGGTGAAGAGAGGGGCAGAGCTGTCAACCGATCACCACCTGGTTGTGGGATGGGTCCGCTGGCGGGGGAGGAAGCTGGAGAGACCTGGCAGGCCCAAGTGTATCGTGAAGGTCTGTTGGGAACGTCTGGCAGAGCCCTCTGTCAGGGGTACCTTCAACTCGCACCTCCAGGAGAGCTTCTCCCGAATTCCGGGGGAGGCTGGGGACATAGAGTCCAAATGGGCTTTTTTCTCGGCCTCTATTGTCGATGCAGCCGCCCATAGCTGTGGTTGTAAGGTCTGTGGTGCCTGTCATGGCGGCAATCCCCGAACCCGGTGGTGGACACCAGAAGTAAGGGATGCCGTCAGGCTGAAGAAGGAGTCTTATCGGGCCTTGTTGGCTCATGTTACTCCTGAGGCAGCTGACCGGTACCAGCAGGCCAAGCGTGCTGTAGCCCACGCGGTAGCAGAGGCAAAAACTTGGGTTTGGGAGGAGTTCGGAGAGGCCATGGAGGAGGACTATCGGATGGCCTCAAAGAAATTCTGGCAAAGCGTTCGGCTCCTCAGGAGGGGGAAGCAGTGCTTCACCATCACTGTTTACAGTGCGGGTGGGGAGCTGCTGACCTCGACTGGGATGTTATCGGACGGTGGAAGGAATACTTTGAGGATCTCCTCAATCCCACCGTCACATCTTCCGAGGAGGAAGCAGAGGCTGGGGACTCGGAGGCGGACTCATTCATCACCCTGGCTGAAGTCACTGAGGTGGTTGGAAAGCTCCTCGGTGGCAAGGCCCCGGGGGTGGATGAGATCCGTGCTGAGTATCTTAAGTCTCTGGATCTTGTAGGGCTGTCTTGGCTGACACGTCTCTGCAACATCGCGTGGCGGTCGGGGACAGTACCTCTGGACTGGCAGACCGGGGTGGTGGTCCCTCTGTTTAAGAAGGGGGCCCGGAGGGTGTGTTCCAACTATCGGGGAATCACACTACTCAGCTTTCCCGGTAAGGTCTATTCCAGGGTGCTGAAGAGGAGAATTTGAACCTCAGATTCAGGAGGAGCAGTGTGGTTTTCGTCCCGGCCGGGGAACACTGGACCAGCTCTATACTCTCCATCGGGTGCTCGAGGGTGCATGAGAGTTTGCCCCACCAGTTCACATGTGCTTTGCGGATCTGGAGAAGGCATTCGACCGTGTCCCTCGTGGTGTCCTGTGGAGAGTGCTCTGGGAGCACGGGGTTTGGGGCCCTTTGCTAAGGGCTGTTCGGTGACCGGAGCAGGAGCTGTGTTCGCATAGTCGGACCTGTTCCCGGTGCATGTTGGACTCCACCAGGGCTGCCCTTTGTCACCGGTTCTGTTCATTATATTTATGGGCAGAATTTCTAGGTGCAGTCAGGGGCCGGAGGGGATCCGGTTTGGGAACCACCACCTCCTGATGGCTTCATCGAACCGGGACCTCCAGCGTGCATTGGGGCGGTTTGCAGCCGAGTGTGAAGCGGCTGGGATGAAAATCAGCTCCTCCAAATCCGAGGCCATGGTTCTCGACCGGAAAAAGGTGGTTTGCCCTCTCTGGGTGGGTGGAGAGTCCTTGCCTCAAGTGGAGGAGTTCAAGTATCTCGGGGTCTTGTTCACGAGTGAGGGGAGGATGGAGCATGAGATTGACAGACGGATCGGTGTGGCATCGGCAGTGATGCAGTTGCTGTACCGGACTGTTGTGGTGAAGAGGGAGCTGAGCCAAAAGGCGAAGCTCTCAATTTACCGGTCAATCTACGTTCCTACCCTCACCTATGGCCATGAGCTTTGGGTAATGACCGAAAGGACGAGATCGCGGATACAAGCGGCCGAAATGAGTTTCCTCCGCAGAGTGGCTGGGCGCACCCTTAGAGATAGGGTGAGGAGCTTGGTCACACGGGAGGAGCTCGGAGTAGAGCCGCTGCTTCTCCACGTGGAGAGGAGCCAGCTGAGGTGGCTCGGGCATCTGTTCCGGATGCCTCCTGGACGCCTCCCTCGGGAGGTGTTCCGGGCATGTCCCACCGGGAGGAGGCCCCGGGGAACACCCAGGACCCGCTGGAGGGACTATGTGTCCCGGCTGGCCTGGGAACGCCTTGGGGTCCCCCCGGAGGAGCTGGAGGAAGTGTCCGGGGTGAAGGAAGTCTGGAGGTCCCTGCTTAGACTGTTGCCCCCGCGACCCGGCCCCGGATAAGCGGAAGAAAATGGATGGATGGATGGATGGATGGTTCATTGTTTTAACTTTGGCTTCTGTCCAAACTCAATGTTGTGACGTGATTGGTCAGAACCACCTGGCGGCCCTTTCACACCAGCAGGGCCAATGGAGTCTTGTAGGTTTGAACTCACAGATATCGTGAGAATCCATCTTGCTGTACAAGATCAAATACAATGTTCAGTAATGATAAACATTTTCATGTGGGATGTAACAGTATTGGTGATATGGAGTACTCACATATTCTCCATATTGTCATGGTTGGGTCACAGTGTTTGAACAGCAAATCTGGCAAAAATATCATTTTATCCCTCTTCAATAGAACAAAGCATTGATAAAGGTCCTATATTACACAAACTGTGTACATACGGGGAGGAATTACATACCTGGAGTTGAGATTGTGCTAGCCCTTGGGGGGAAATAGATTACAGCAATAGAGCAGACACAAGCACAGTATTGGGTTAGGGCGGTTTGCAGCCGAGTGTGAAGCGGCTGGGATAAGGATCAGCTCTTCCAAATCTGAGACCATGGTTCTCGACCGGAAAAAGGTGGCTTGCCCGCTTCGGGTGGGTGGGGAGTCCTTGCCTCAAGTGGAGGAGTTCAAGTATCTCGGGGTCATGTTCACGAGTGAGGGGAGGATGGAGCGTGAGATTGACAGGCGGATCGGTGCAGCGTCAGCAGTGATGCGGTCGCTGTACTGGACCGTTGTGGTGAAGAGGGAGCTGAGCCGTCAATCTACGTTCCTACCCTCACCTATGGTCATGAGCTCTGGGTAATGACCGAAAGGACAAGATCGCGGATACAAACGGCCGAAATGAGTTTCCTCCGCAGAGTGGCTGGGCGCACCCTTAGAGATAGGGTGAGGAGCTCGGTCACACGGGAGGAGCTCTGAGTAGAGCTGCTGCTTCTCCACGTCCAGAGGAGCCAGCTGAGGTGGCTCGGGCATCTGTTCCGGATGCCTCCTGGACGCCTCCCTCGGGAGATGTTCTGGGCATGTCCCACCGGGAGGAGGCCCCGGGGAAGACCCAGGACACGCTGGAGGGACTATGTCTCCCGGCTGGCCTGGGAACGCCTTGGGATCCCCCCGGAGGAGCTAGAGGAAGTGTCCGGGGTGAAGGAGGTTTGGGCGTCCCTGCTTAGACTGTTGCCCCCGCGACCCGGCCCCTGATAAGTGGAAGAAAATGAATGGATGGATATTTGACTAGTCACATTCCAAGGTCATATACTGAGCTGAATGCTACTTTTTCCCCATGGGACCAGAACTCCAGCGCTTATTCACTCATGTTTTAGTTTCACATTTTTATTGCAAATGGAAAACACAAAGTATTGCTGTGCTGTATTACATTAGCAGTCAGGAGGCAGCTGTCAGGCGTCTGTTTGCATTTCAAATGGTGCAGATTTTCAGCGAGATGGAAAAGCTTTATGAGAGAGAGTGTAGGAGCAGAAGAGTGAGAACTGAGCACACAGACTGTGTGGAGATGTGCTCAAACTGTCACAGCTTTACACTATAGTTCGGTCCAGACATGACTTTATTATGATCAGTCTTATACACATGAATGGATTTGCAGTCTACCTAGTTATGTTTACGTCACAGGTCTTATTCAGAGCACTAGGACGTTGGTTACCTGGTTACAAGAGTTTTGTTGCTACGCACTGTGTGTTCCTAATTTTGACGCCATTGTAAATCTCAAGTACAAAGGAAGGTTATTTTGGTAAAAGTGCTGTACCTGAACACAACTAGTCCATTTGAAACAGTTTGCAGTGGTCCAGTTCTTCCTCACTTCCCTCAAATTCAATTTGTCAACTGGACCAGTTGAACTGAAGAAGCAGCTTGGATGAGCTGTGAAACGTATTCGACCAAATAAACTTTTTTCCAGTTGACAAATTGAATTACTTCTTTTGCCATGAATTCTACCTGGACAGCTGAGGGATTCTACACCTACTGATCCATGATGAGTTTATAAGCACTTTTCGCGACTTTCAGAGACCAGAGTGGAGTTTGCCATCTTGATAATGCTAACAACAACTAACATACTAACGCACACTTCCTGATTCTCAAATGATAACTGTTTTATGACAGCATGCAGACAGTACACAGTGGCCTTATTTTGACCTCAAACGCTGCTTATACAATACTACAATATATCTGTACTAGGGAAAGGATACAGGACCTGTTTCCATGGTGACCCTGCTTGAAGCTAACTATGCTAACCAGCTAGCTCTGAAATGCTACAGACTGTTTACACCAATGTAACAGACTTTCTACATCAAATATGACACGTTCCAGAGGGAATGTCCTGTCTCATCACTGACACAGAGAGACAGAGAGAGGCTTAGGAGAGGCTTTCTGTTTGTGTCCCGAGCTCACCTGCTCTCCCTGAAACCTGCTGTGATGTTGAAGGACACAGAAGAGGGACAATTTTGTCCTGAGGGCTGTTACTCTCCTCAGACTGAATGATGACTCGACCTGTTGAGCTGCAGACTTTTGTTTGAACGTTTTTGTCGTTATTGTATTTTACAGCTCTGTGTGTTAAACTGGGGACAAATAAAGTGAGTTTGATTTGATAAAATGCACATTAGGCTTCTCCTCCAGCTAAGTACTCCTGATTCTTAACTTAAAGATGTGAACAATGGTGCAGATGGTATTTGAGTCTGACATGTGTAGAGCGCCTCCTGTGTGTGTGGCATGTCCTCACAGCTGCAGCCTCTCCCTCGATTTGAGGCACAACGCGGTGAAATAATGAAGTCCTAATCTGCTGAATGGCGCCGCACTTCAACCTTCAGCTCAAATGAGATCTCTGCCATTTACATATCAATCTCATTTCCTGTTTCTCTGCAACTCCTCTTCTACCCCCTCTCTCCTCTGCTCTTTCCCCTTCTCTCCATCACCGCTACTACTATCCATAATTCTCACGGTCTCACACCAAATCCCGTTTGGAGCAAAAATTATCATAAGTTCGGAAAAGGGATGCAGCTCTCTGTGTCTTAAAGCAGATCTTTTGTGCTTGTGTGAGCTCTACAGTTGTAATCTGCAACACCCGTTTGGACATTTTAAATCACAATATTCATCAAAAACAACTTCAGAAACAAGTGCACTGACTTCTATGTTAGAAAACTTTGGTGGGAGCTGCAGGTCACCGTAAACATCATCACAACAAAGTGCTGCATGCTGTGAGCCCCTCCTATAGATGGCTGCTCATCACTAGCAAACATTTGTACCAAAATGGCTACGCGGATGTATCACAGATTAAGAACCCGTGTACCGAGGACAGTGAATACAAGAGGTTGATCTGCAACATGGCATTTTGAAAATAAGCATTTTAAAATTACACAAACATGCAAGAATCACTTGAAATACTACTTCAGAGGGTCAACGAGAAGAAACAACTGTAACATGGTTAAAAGCTCTGAAAAATAAATTTTGTAGAATAGCTATGATTTAATCATTATGCAGAGTGGCTGGCATTGAACTCATAACATGAAGGTTCGCAGATCGAGTGGCAGTAGCTCAGTTGGGCGGCAGTAGCTCAGTCGGTAGAGCGCTTGCGAATCCCGCTTTTGACGGGTGGACCGCGTGTGATCCCAGCTCCCACAGATGGGCGCTGCCGTTGTGTCCTTGGGCAAGACACTTAAAGGCAAATTAACGTTTTTTTACAATCTGAGCCTTCTTTCGGCAATAAAACAAGTAGTTTTACTCACCCATAGCATTTTTCTGTCAATTGGAGCAGTATCGCAGAACTTATGTTGAGCCGTTCTGTTCTAGTAATGATCCCGTATCCGTTAACATGGTGCTGTATCATATGCTCGGGGCATTACTTTGCGGTGTCCAAATAACACAAACTTTAGCACTTTTCAAATCATAGAAGCCCGATGTCTTAATGTAAGATTTCTTTTGAAGCAAAAGTGGCCTGTAATCCGAGATTTAGCCATAGTTTCGAGTAGATGAGGAGGCCAGTGCGCATGTGTGGACTGTGCTCTCAGCTCCCGGGACCCAAACATGAAACGCAAAGCTGAAAACTATGGATAAATCTCGGATTACAGGCCACTTTTGCTTCAAACGAAATCTTACATTAAGACATTGGGCTTCTATGATTTGAAAAGTGCTAAAGTTTGTGTTATTTGGACACCGCAAAGTAATGCCCCGAATACAAATGCTAACGGATACGCTACAACATAACTTTCTTCAAACAGCTCCAAATGACACGAACGTGATATGGGTGAGTCAAACGACTTGTTTTATTACCGAAAGAAGGCTCAGATTGTAAAATAACGTTACTTTTCCTTTAACCCCACCTCACCCCCAGTGTCTGCGGACACTGGTAGCCCCCATGGCAGAAGAAACATCAAGGCCCGTTGTGACGTTACACTACCTGTGGGAGGATTCTCCAGCTGAAGTCCTGACCAAACTGAACCAAGAAGATCATGGAGATGGTCCCCGGGCGCAGTAATGTGCAGCCCACTGCTCCTGATAACAGGATGGGTTAAATGCAGAGGACAAATTTCTCCCAAGGGAGACAATAAAGGCTAATCTTAATCTTAATCTTAATTTGGTTCCCCCTGTTAAAATGTGGTTGAAGCGAGATTCGAAATAGACTATACCTGTACTGTACCAGAACAGTACTTTTTCTGTACCTCTTCCTATAGTAATGATGATCTATTCTAAGCTGACAAAACAGAACTACAGTGTTTATTTCTTTATTTTATTTGATAGAGACAAATATATGCATTAAAGGGCCGACTAAACACTATTTTCGGATCCATATTATAATGTTTCCTCATTACAAACAGACCTGGAGTTGAAAACACTCTGTTCCACCTTGTGATGTCATGTGGTAATCCAGAAACTCCATGCACCACTAGAATAATTTTTGGTGATTTTGGTGAATTACCAATCTCTTCCAAACTAAAGGTAAAATGTAGCTATTAACTTGAAAACTACAGCTTCATGACATCACAAGGTGGAACAGAGTATTTTGAGCTTTGGAAATGTTGAGAGACTAAGACTACACATAGCTTTACAGTATGTTGAGAAGTTTGGGCATGTTGAGAAACAAATATTTCTCTCCATTTTTCAAAATAAGGCCCCGTTTACATGTACACTGGTATTTTAAAAACACCTCTCTTCGTTTGTACCCATCTTTTACATGCAAATGGCGAATTCGCCTCTAAAAATGAAGGAGAACGCTCTGCAAGCCAATCAGAAACGCACTTTTGGTGCGCCAGCTGCCTAAGGCCCCGTTTATCTCACTTTACACGCAAACATGAAACCATAGTTTTCTAGAATCTCCACTCTAGCCAGAGTTTTTAGAAAGATTAGTTTTGACAAATTTTGCTTGTAAAAGATGGGTACAAACGAAGGGAAATGCCTCCGTTTTTTAAAATACCAGTGTACGTGTAAAGGGGGCCTAATAATAAAGGGTTACTCAAACATGTTTGAATGAAACAAAACACAACTGCAGTATTTTTCGATGACATAGCAACAGCCAGAGATAAATTGCATCCCTATAGATGCTCATATAAATTAATATTATATAAGGCAAAATATTTCAAATGTTCAGAAATCTCATTAAACACTGTTCATTTGGAGACATGTATTGCTATTCGTAGGAACTTCTGTGTAGTGTAGTGCTCTCAGGACCCACCAAGCCTCAAAACGTGTTATCAGATGCATAGTGTGAGGCAGGGAGAGATCTGGAGGAGCTGTCCACTGTCCACTGGTGCTGACCTCTGCTCTGTCTGTATCCTTGTGTATTTTCACTAAAGGACCTCCTGGGACTGATGTGAATGGGCCCCATACCCCTAACAGTGCAGTCAATCCCATACAGGCCTCTTACCTGAGCAGATCCACACACAAAGACGAGTGGACCTGGAGATGTGTCCTGTCTCTCTGCATGCATAACCATGGCGGTTTACATGTAAAAAATTAGAAAAAAAAAAAAAAAAAAAAGATGTAAAAGGGACAGTGTATAAGATTTTTACCCGTTAATTACCGAAATTGAAGATACCCATTCAAAAATACATTGTTTTCCAAGCCTTTTCACTTCCATCATGAAATCAAAGTATTCTTTTGGACTTAGATATAGTCACATAAAAGGGGGATCTTCCCCATGCAGAGGCAGCCATTTTGAATACGAGAGCCGCAGAAGGACATTTGGGCTCCGCCTTCGCCTTCGGCAAGGCTCCTGGTTTTGGGTAAACAACGACAAGCATGTTGCTGTATCACACGTCGTAATGGATCTAACACGTGTTTTGGACTAAATTGTTTTACTGGATTTTATTCGCTGGATCCTTACGGACAAATTTCAGACCAAGCTTATGGTGAAATACAGAGTTTGACCTGTCCAGAGCCTTCAAAGGTAAGCTTTGTGCTTTTCCGTTTTGTGCTTTTCCGTATAAAAGCCCCATGTGCTCGGGGAGTGATTGTTGTGCAGGGAAATGAATTGCATAGTCAAAAAGAGGAGACTGTAAGGTTTCATTTGATGTGTAGAGTGTCATGGTACATGATCGGGAATGTGTGTTTTCATGAGAAAAGAAAAAAAAAGTGAATGGCACCGCGTTTTATGTATACAGTAGTGGCGCGCGGTTCTTGTGCCGGTACGCGAGCTGTCCGCGCTACGGCGCGCCCGGGTGACCCTCGAGGTCTGCCGTAGCTAAAACAGGAAGTGCAATAGCACCATCCACCTATGCGCCACGAATCCTACACACTGGGGCTGATCTGGAGATGTGTCCTGTCTCTCTGCATGCATAACCATGGCGGTTTACATGTAAAAAATCAGAAAAAAAATAAAATAAATAAAAAGATGTAAAGGACAAATCAACAATGAATGCACCAAACACTTATTTATCTCAAGTAAAAAAAACAGATTTTCTGAATGATGCAGATGTTTCGAGAAGAGATGTTTTATGCATTTGAGAGACACATGATACATGAGCATCTGGTTTTCCGTGCTCTATAGTCCGGTTCTAAACACTTCTGGATTAAATACTGAATGTAGAAAACAGTCCTCCAGCTTTTTATTCAAATGTCAATTTTGTAAACAACAAACAAACAAACACAATAAGTAAAAAGAATCTATAGACTGTGGTTTTGCTTTTACTGTTACTTATCTTACAAATTTTACAAATCATACCACTTCTGGGCTAGGTGTTTTTGAATAACTGACAGATTCTATTCGACTTCTGATAGCTCAAATAAGCTTAATGACAGTCAGAGCACGAATGGGAACTAAAGGTGAGGTGCTCTATGCCTTTTGGGTAAACAAAGATTTGATTGGCACCAGCACACATAACTCCAGTTCCAGAACCTATATTTAAAATCTACGGAAGGTAATTTGCTCCATCAGATTTTGAATTGTAAATACCGCTGTATTTCTGACATTGAATTTTTTTAACTCTGAAAAAAAGATGTTTGAATTGTTTTCTGAATTTTAGTTGTTGAAATTGTAAGTATACTTTTTCAATATGTTTCAAATTAAAAAAAAAAAAAAAATCACCTTTTAAATAGTGCATTATTTTCAAGCCTTCTGATGGAATAAATGTATATATTATCAACTTTTGTGGTTCTTCTTAGAAATGAAGTTGTAAATGTGTACGTGACTTGTAATAATATGCTTTTGAGTTGCAGAAATGTCAGATATCTGAGGGCAGAGGTGAGCAGACAGCTCGGCTCCTGCTTTCATTATCTGCAGATGTCACAGTGACATTGTCACTGTGATAAATGCCATATCTGGAATTATCTTACAAGTGTTTCTTGGTGATTATGTTTTATCGCTGTCCTGGTACGTCTCCCCCCACCCCTTTTAGGGCAGGGCAGCAGGCTGTAACTAGGGTGTGGAAAATGAATAAAAACGCACAGAGAGCGACAGAGAACCAGTGCGCTCAGAGTGACTGTACCAGAGCATGTTATCTGGGCTTTTCTCTCTGATCGTTCTCCGCTTGCTAGTGAAAATATTAATCTTGTCTTGTCTTCCTTTCCTTAATAGAGTACAGATAGTGTTGGGTCCACCAGCACCCATCACCCTCATATTCAACGGACGTTTCCTATTGGCTGTTCTCATCTGTGGGCGGGGCTTATACTAAAGAGATGAGGTTTTGATGAAGCTAATTCTGACCAATCAGATCGCTTCATTTCACCATTTCCTGCTTGTTACTAAATTATATCGGATCACTTTGGATTGATTAATTAAAATCAAAAAATTAAAATGGATCAATTAAAATTCTAAATCTAATGGAACAAATGATCTTTCATAGAACAGTTTTCAATATCAAATCTATTTTCACTACTGTACTAGTATCACCCCCATTTAATTCAGAGAAATGAAAAACATGTCTGGTTTTAGAGGTTTTAGACGGCATCCATGCATGTTTCAGTACTTTTGTGATCTCTTTGTGTTGTTTCTGGTGAATATAGCATTTATGAAACAATAAAAGGTAAAATGGTGATCTAAATGCTGCATGTTATGTGTTAGCAGTAAAAGTAAAATAGCCCCTCTTTACAGTAACAGCCTCGCCTCCTGCCCTGCATAACCCCCCCAGGAAGTGCAATCAATTTCATTCCTGCCTCTATAATTAATACGGTGCCATTGTGTCAGTTATTATTTCTGACCATAATAATCATGTTTAACAGTCTGTTCATAACCTTCACAATTTTGCACACACTTTAATGTTTCCTGGAATAGAAATAGAACTGGACTTCATGTGCTTTGGCATTTAAAGAGTGCTGTATTCTCTTGCAGTTGTGATTCAATTTGTGTTTTCTGTATGTCTATTTTTTACCGTTTGGCTGCTAACTTCTTAAAGCCTTGTAATGTTGTTACCTCCTGAAACAAAACACAACTCCAGGTACTGTATGTTTTTGAGGACATCACAACATTAGAACATTAGACTTTTTACAATCTGAGCCTTATTTCGGTAATAAAACAAGTTGTTTTACTCACCCATAGCACTTTGGTGTCATATGGAGCACTTCCAGAGATGTTTTAGATTAGCGTTAGCCTAGCGCGACTTCTAGCCATAGCTCGGGGCATATAATATATTCCCCAATCATGTCCAAATAACACAAACTTTAGCACTTTTCAAATCATAGAAGCTCGATGTCTTTAGTCTACAATTTCGTTTGAAGCAAAAGTGGCCTGTAATCCGAGATTTATCCATAGTTTACAGCTTTGCGTTTCATGTTTGGGTCCCGGGAGCTGAGAGCACAGTCCGCACATGCGCACTGTCCTCCTCATCTACTCGAAACTATGGCTAAATCTCGGATTACAGGCCACTTTTTTACCACACGAAATCGTTGGATAAGACATCGAGCTTCTATGATTTGAAAAGTGCTAAAGTTTGTGTTATTTGGAGACCGCAAACAAGTGCCCCAAGAACTCACATGATGGAGATCGCAAATCTAAAACATCTCTGGAAGTGCTCCATATGACACCAAATTACTATGGGTGAGTAAAACAACTTGTTTTATTACTGAAATAAGGCTCAGATTGTAAAAAATGTTACTTTTCCTTTAAAGCTCACAAGAGTAAATTTTACATAATATAGATGGTTTAAATGGTGTCTTATGGTCTCGGAGATTGGATTGTTGTTTCATATTTGATATCATTCTTTGAAACAGGAGTTAAGAATGGACCACAGTTATGCAGAACTCAGCAGGGAGGCCATCAGGTGTTATTGGGCATTTTCTTCAGTGAGTCAGAACGATGTTTCTCAGTAATTCGTAGTAAACTTTGGTGGAGGGAGATTTCCGAGGAATGAGCCTGATATGACTTGTGATGGATTCTTTTCTGATGTTTTTACTCTGTGATATTATTGTTGGATGTAACACTACACGACTTGAGGAATTTAAGGTCCTATATTACGCAAAATGTGAGCTTTATGTTAGTCAATATTGAAACTGAGTTTGGAATTTGAAGATCATAGCACTGCCCTGGTCCTCAGACGACATCATTTGATGAACCTTCAGAGCTGGTGGATCACACATAACGTCTGTGGAGAGGGAACAGGTTGCGCTCCATAATTTTTCTTTTCGTAGAACAAACAGCCCAATGTCCTCTGGAGAAAGAGAGGATTCTTCTGAGACTGAGCTGGCAGTACCCAACTACACAGAGCACCCACACAGAGCACCCACACAGAGCACCCACAAAGAGCACCCACATAGAGCACCCACATAGAGCACCCACACAGAGCACCTACACAGAGCACCCACACAGAGCACCCACACAGAGCACCCACAAAGAGCACCCACACAGAGCATTCACAAAGAGCACCCACAAAGAGCACCCACACAGAGCATTCACAAAGAGCACCCACAAAGAGCACCCACACAGAGCATTCACAAAGAGCACCCACAAAGAGCACCCATGTCTTACTGTCATAGCACCCACACAGAGCACCCACACAGAGCACCCACAAAGAGCACCCACAAAGAGCACCCATGTCTTACTGTCATAGCACCCACACAGAGCACCCACACAGAGCACCCACACAGAGCATTCACAAAGAGCACCTACACAGAGTACCCACACAGAGGACCTACACAGAGCACCCACATAGAGCAATCAAAAAGAGCACCCACACAGAGCACCCAAAAAGAGCACCCACGTCTTACTGTCATAGCACCCACACAGAGCACCCACACAGAGCACCCACACAGAGCACCCACACAGAGCACCCACACAGAGCACCCACATCTTAGCAATAAGAAATCTAGACTGGGACACTGTGCTTTTGGGTGATCAGCTGGAAATGAGCAGTCAGAAGTTCACTGTCTACAAACAAAAATCAGTGAATTCACAGTCAGGATTAAACAAAAAAGTAACAAGTCATATTTCCCTTGGATTGATGCAAATAAGTCTAAATTAAATACTGATAGACACAAATTCACAATGCTACGGAACAAAGTCGTAAGACAACTGAGAAAAGCAAGAGCAGATTTCTTTATAACGATTATTCATAATTGCTGTGGAAATTCTAAATCCATATGGGCACAGATAAATAAGTTAACAGGTAAAAAATCTTCCGCCCATAATAATATTCACCTACAAGAAAATAATGTGCTCTTGCAGAATCCATCTGATGTGGCACAAACACATAATAACTATTTTGTCAATTCAGTTAAAATTATCGCCAAATGTTTCCCTGTAAGTCAGGGGTGTCCAAACTTTTTTCAAGGCCCACATATCTAAACGCAAACGAAGCAGAGGGCCGATCGAGGGCCATAGACTGGTGCTCACTACAGTCAATAATTGAAATATCTGCATGTTTAACACGTTAGAATGAGCTCCAGTCCTTTATTCATGCTAAGATCCTCAAAATCACACAATAAATATTAAATATT